>JAVLUZ010000322.1:368041-511398 GCA_036768485.1 Mermis nigrescens
TCCTCGACGAAGGGATGATGGCCGACCAAACCCTCGGTATATCGGAAACCACTGGGTTGGTTTTCTAAGATTTTATTCGACGAAGAACACACGGCCTATAGCCGGGAAAACAAATACGCAAAAAGAAAAATGACAATATACAGTCGAGAATAACCGGCCAACGAAAAACCAAACAAGCCAAAAAAACTAACACGACCTTCAGTCCACTGGCCTCAAGGACCATTACAGTAAATTAAAACAACAATCAATTTAACATAATACTGAAATGACTTTTATCTCAGATCGATTACACAAGCGGTATGCATGAAACAATTACTATTATCATACACTTAGCTCTACGATACCGGACAAGTATCTAAATGTTTTTTATTATTGAAAATTTGGGAAAATAATGGGAAGACCGAAGGCATAGCCCACAGTACACTATCATAGATAGCTACTAGTATTGGCTATGTTATGGCTATTACGAACTGCTAAGGCAGGTTCGCCTAAACGTGTAACTCTCGCAGTTACACATATTGGGGAGGAAAAAATTAAATTGAAATTGCAGGACGAACTATTCAGAAACACCAAAAAAAGTGTGAAATTTAGAGCACAAAAATATCTATGTACATATATTGCTATTTTACAAAATATGAAACAAAACCTGAGTGACCATGCAAAGTTTGATCACTTTTTAGAGCCTAGCATACTGCAAACATAAGCTAGCATAACTTTTTTGACAAAATAGAGTCATTTTAAAATAATCTACCTAGAACACTTTATTTAATCAAATCCATCAAGTATGTAGTTCTTGTGTTAATCACAAAAGTAGCCAGTTCACTAGACAGCATTATTAAATGGTGAAGACACTTGCTCTGGCCTGCAGTTATACTGTAGCTGCACGATATCATATAATTTGTATTACTTTTCAGGAAAGCCCAATGAATGACAATTATTTAATGTTCTTAATTTTTTCATAAGTATCCATGGATCGAAAGTAGTTATAAGTATACGTGGGCAGCAAGGAAATTTTGGGGGGGCAAGATTTTTTTGAAGGTCAAGAAATGGTCTTAAAAATGGTGGTATGGCGATAAAAACACCATTTTTCGACGTTTCTCATTGGCATCAAAAGATTGCGAAAAAACGAAAAAATTTTCAAAAAGTGAATTCTGACGGGGTATTTTGATTTCTGGGGGAGGGGTATTTTGGTTTCTGAGGAGGGTGCATACCCCCAAACCCCCCACGCCCAGGTGTGGTTATAAGCCTAAATGTACCAAATTTTTCAGCTTGCGTGAAAACGACGTGAGCTCCTCAGTGTAAATTCATGGATGTTGTGTGTCTATAGACTCAACACAGAAACGGATGAATTTGCCTTCGGGACTTACTTAGGTACCTATACTGCTCTCAGCGCTGGTCAGGTTCGAAAGATCGCCAGGCGACTCTAAACCCGTTGACCCTTGTAGACCTACGGCTTCAACTCCCTCGGTCCTAATGTTGCTGACCGCTTCTTGTCGAGAGTTTCAGCAGCTACGCCCTAAGTCCTAAGACTCGTACCTACCTAAATCCAGGAATACTCGCAAGGTCAGTTGACCTATCTCAACCCTCTCAAGTTGATAATTTAACTTCTTTTCAAACCAATATCGCTTTCGGAAATGTTTTGTTTCCTAATAAGTGTAGCACTCTAAACTTCAAATACAACAACAGCGAGCTCTCATCTGGTCAATCATCATAAAGTATTAAATATGTTTTTAGCTAATTTTGGGTTGATGAAAGATAAAAGGATTTCTAGGAAAGATAAGACCATAATTTAATTACCCTTTATCCATCGAGTGACGTTACTCAAGAATAAAATAAAATTTAATTTAATCGTCGTGGATATAGCTGGGCCAACTCACCCTCAATATAATTAATCCCTGGGTGGATTTTCGAGTTTTTAATCGACGAAATAAATAACCACGGCTGTAAGCCGGGACATAATACTAATACCACAAAAGGGAGATACACACACCTGGGCGTGGGGGGTTTGGGGGGTATGCACCCCCCAGAAACCAAAATACCCCCCAGAAATCAAAATACCCCCCCAGAATTCAATTTTTGAAAATTTTTTTCGTTTTTTTCGCAATTTTTTGATGCCAATGGATAGTGCTTGATGAGAAACGTCGAAAAATGGTGTTTTTATCGCCATACCACCATTTTTAAGGCCATTTTTCGACCTTCAAAAAAATCTTGCACCCCCCCCCAGAATTTTCTTGCTGCCCACGTATGGAGATACACCAACGCAAACGAGACCGAACTCCGACTAATACTACGACTCGAATAATCATAGGACTGATAATAATTCTCCGACTCACTGACATGAACATTAATTCGTTTCACATACCAAATTTACATGTATCACTTGGCGTCAGTTGACGCGCACATAAAATAAAATGAACGATATTATTGGTTATGCAAATATTAATATGGAACAAGAACGTGAAATAATACAACACACGCGTTTTACTAGGATGATTATGGTAAAGCAACAAAATCAAATGGTCGAGAACTTTTACAGAAGTAAATTACTGATGTTAGCATATACGTAACTCTGGTTTACCGGACAAGTACCTAATAGAATTTTAAGTTGAAAAGTAAGGGTTAATTGAGAACTGAAGGCATAACCTCGAGCTAACCATCCTAGGGATGACTACTCGACTAGTTATGTAAATCCGGTACAGTAAAACGATGTCGTCTGCTGGCTTTGGGGAACTAATGGCGAAGTGTTCGTATAAAGTTTATGGCGTGTAACTGTCGTAGTTACATCAGCTAAATTGACCCAGAGTGCCAAAACACAAAGAACCGAATAGCATGCAATAGACGATAGCCAACTGGATGAAAGCATAGGTGGGCGGCACCAAAATTCTGGTGGGGGAGGTGCAAGATTTTTCAAAGGTGAAAAATGGCCTTAAAATGGTGGTTTGGCGAAAAACACAATTTTTCAACGTTTCTCATCGAGCACTATCCATTGGCATCAAAAAATTGGGGAAAAACAAGCAAATTTTCAAAAATTGAATTTTGGGGGTGTTTTGGATTCTGGGGGAGGGGTATTTTGGTTTCTTGGGGTTGCATACCTTCCCCCCCGAACCCCCCACGCCCAGGTATATATTAATGTATGCTAAGTAAAGTACATACTTATGTTATCACAATTACGAACCTTTTTTGATACGACGGATTGGAGACGAGAACCTAACGCAGAATAATTCGACAAAAACTGACTTTAAACAAATAGGTTTATAAAAAATGATGAATTCTTATCTTAAAATAAATTGGACAAATTGACGACTGATAAGTTCTCAGTAAATGACAAACGCATGATAAGCTGCGTCCTGTCGGTAAAATATGATGATGATAATTAATTGCTTGAGAAGCAATTTAGACGTGCAAGGGCATCTAGTTGAATGCCGGTTAAGTTTTAAATTAAACATAAAAATGAAGTATTTTGCGGCGCTTTCTTTGGCATTTTTCTCGATACCTGCCGCGGTCTCATTCGTCTGCACCAAGGATCGTATGGACTACTGCAGCATATCTATATCCATTTGATTTTTTGATAGGGGCTGATCCTTGCGCGTTAAAAATTGAAATTGAATTCAAATTTCAATTGAAAATCAAATTATTAAAATTTATTTGGCATTCTTCATCGTGTCTCTTTGAATTTGAGAGCTGTTGAAGCCTAGCGGCCTGATAGATTGCTCGTTAATCCGAAGGTTAGCTAGAAAGCTTGGTCGTTATCTTTGTAAAAGTTTTAGATAAGGTTCTTGATACAAAATCTATACAAAAGCACCTACTGGAGATTTTATTTTTTTACTTACTTTTCTCAATATTTACTGCAGTAATGGCATCGTGGGTAGATTGTGGTCGACATAACAATGCCTACAAAGAATAACATATGTAAATCCTAATTTTAGTTTTCATACGAAATTTTTTGACAGTCAGGTGAATTCCCAGGCTTATGCTTTACGGGAATTTCGGGGGGTTGATACGGAAAATTTTTGAGCTGATTTTTCATATTTAAAAACACGGTGTAACCAAATATGGGAAGCGACGCATATCTGGAGGCTTGATGGGACAAAATCGCACACCATTAGGCACAAAAATTTTATCTAAAACGATTCTTCGGAATCTCTCAGATTCTCGGGGTTTCCAGAGACTTCCAACCACACGTGGGCGTGAGGGGATTGGAGGTATGCACCCCCAGAAGGCCGAATAACCCCAGAAATCAAATTTTGTGAAATGAAATTTTTTCTTCGCTTTTTCGCAATTTTTTGATGCCGATGTATATATTTTTATACTCGATGAGAAACGTTGAAAAATGATATTTTTTAGCCATACCAGCATTTCGAAGACCATTTTTTACCAATGAAAAACCTTGCACCTTCCCCTAGAACTTTGTTGCTGCCCACCTATGCTTCCAACGCCTGCCCATGTGTGGGTGCAATGCAACTCGTTAAAAACACTATTGCTCAACGTTCCAGATAATGCTATCTATTTCTAAGGAAGGTCAGAAAATCGATAATCGTCCAAACCTATAAATGCTGGTAACAAATGTTTATATTAAAAAATGTGGCGCGAGCGTCAAGAATTCAAATGGATTTTTTTGTGAAGGTGCTATTTGTTCTATTTTCTTCTATAAAAATTTAGTACGAAACGTTTATTGCCTATAAGATAGAAACCTTTATTTTTGAATCAAAAATTTTGGTTTCAGGTTGCCAGAAAAGATATGTAAATTTATTCATAATCTCGTTTGCTAAGCCCATGCTGATTCTTGGGGAAGGGTCACTCTAAAAATTTTTAAAAAGTGCCTTTGTTGGGCTAAAAATGATAGGCATACGGTAAAATACTGTTTTTTGACGTTTCGGACAGTGCTCGTTGTTTCTAGAACATAAAAACATAAGAAAATTTCGAAAAATTTCAAAAAACATCGAGTAAATTTGACAAAATATAGTCGAAATATGTGTATATGGCGCTAAGCGCCGAAAATTTGAAACTTTAGAGCCTAAAATGAGCTCAGAAACGCTTGAAAAAAGGCACACTTGTTACAATTTTTTAATGAAAAATCGCCAATTCCGTGGGGTTCTAGCCATTTTACGAGGGTCAGTTGCCAAGGGTTACCCCCTCAAACGCGTCCCTACCCAAGGACACGTGTGCCATCGATCTGCATTTGACAGTTTAAACCATGAATCAGTAACCAAAAATTCGTGAAGCGTTGTTAGATAGTGCTAGTTTTTAAGTCTGCAGATTTGAGAGCTTGGGAGTATGTATGTGCTCCTACCGAATTGCATACAAAATGCCTCCCCATTTACATATAGTTCTAAATCTAACTAGAATGTTAAAATTTTTTCCATTAAACTTATTGAGCACCTTTTACACACATTACGATGAATACAGTGCCTAATTTGACATAAGCACGCGGAAAACTTTAAATGAGTAAGCAAGAAACATTGATTGAAGACAAAGGGCAGGTGAATACCATGGATTTTAATGATGAATTGTTTATTCCGACTGTTTGGTGTATTAATATTGCTTTATAAAACTAAAATTATCAACTTAAAGTCGTTTAAACTATTGCGGAATTCGCATATTGATTGGAGGATAATTTTTTCCATCTTTTTCGAGTATATTAAATCTGAAAAAATTTGTTATTTAGAAAAAATTTAAAAAAAATTCAAGATAATGACACAATGCACGATTTTTCGATCTAACAGCACTGAAAGAGGCACTTTAGTCAGTCATTAATCATGGTATTTCAAGACCGGCTCACCTTTTGGTGTCGTTTGTGTGCGTAGTTCTTAGCTGGCTGCCAGCTTCTTCCTACTTTACCCTCAAAAAGAAAAAATCAGATGTGATCAATGATGCTGCAGCATTACCAAACGCGAAGGAATGTGTCAGAGTGCGCGGTAATTTCAAATGCGGCGGCACGAAGGAGAATGTCACTATTGCTTTAGTCGATGATGACGGCAGTGAGTTTAGTTACATAGACGAGTTTTAGTTGGTGGAAGGGGTCCTAGCAGAGACAGAGATCAATTGAACTAGAGGCTCATCTACGCATGTGCCTTCTGGACGCACTTTCTAGCTATAACCACACGTGGGCGTGGCGGTAATACCCCCAGAAGTTGAATAACCCCCGAATTATTGTAAACCGCAGAATTCTATTTTTAGTAACATTTTTGGTAATTTTGCCCACCTGACCTCCCCCGGCCCAGAATTTTCTTGCTGCCCACGTTTGGCGATAAAAAACTACTCAGGTGCATTTAAAGAGTAGGTATTACGGAGCTTAGTGAAGAGATTAAGACAAAATATTTAAGCGGGCATGTATTTTAGCTCTTATGTTCATCATTATAGTTTTTAGGAGACATGACTTAGGAAGAAGGTTTTCGGGGAAAAAGACCCCAGAATAAAAATTAATAAAGAATAATTATTCGAAAGTCTCTAAATTGACCAGTACCTCTGTATAACGTAATTGATAAACAATAAATAATTGATCCACAAAATGAGAATACAGTGATTGACTGGCACACAAGAGTATATATTCGATAATAAATCTTGCTTCTTTTTCATTCCTCAACTATAAATTAGCGACCTTACGGCAAAAATGAGTAGTCTTGAAGAGCCATGCATAGTTTGCATAGGTGGGCAGCACCGGAATTCTCAGGAGGGGGATGAAAAAATTTTTACAGGTAAAAAAATGGTCTTAAATGTAGTCATATGGCAAAAAACACCATTTTTTGACGTTTCTCATCAAGCACAATCCAATGGCATCAAAAAATCGCTAAAAAAGCAACAACAAAAATTTCAAAGATTGAATTCTGGGGAGTATTTAGATTTCTGGGGGGGGCATTCCAACTTCTGGTGGGGGTTCATACCCACAAATCCCCCCACACCCACGTGTGATAGTATGGGAATTCTAGGAGGGAGTAAAATTTCGAAGTGCTTCTTTCGGGCCCAAAAATGGTGGGTACACATCGAAAACACCGGTTTTCGGCGTTTCTGACGATGCTCTATCTCATGAAAACAATATAAAATTTCGAAGAATCAAAAAATGTCGAGCAACTTGAAAAAAATATACTCAAATTATGACTATGTGGCGCGAAGCAGCCAAAATTTGACAATTTTGAACAAATAGCCAAAACGGTTAAAGAAGCACCTCTCCTACGGATTTCAAAATTTTTGGAAACTTTTGAAAAATCTTGAATTCTGAGGGGGTGTAAAAAAATTTCTGCGGCAGGTGAAAAATTCTCTAGCGGATAAACGGACCCCCTAAACCCCTAGGATCATGCATGGTCATGAACAAACACAAACTTTGTGGTCTAGACAATACCTCTTCTTGAGGGGATCGCGCGTCGCGGAATATGTCTCTCCCCCAGATTGGCAACCGACTATTACATTGACGGGAAAGGAATCTGGATCATAGTGGCACAGCATGGACAATCTGGAGGGGGGGGTAATAAAAGAGCTTTTTTTGGCCAAAATGATCTCAAAAACTGGTATAAGCACTGAAATAGCGTTAAAAGTGCGTTATTGTGCAGTTTCTAGTTAAACTGAAGCATTTTTGAAGAAAATTTTCAATTTTCAACCGTTTTTGGCCTTCATTTTGCCTCATTTTTCTCACAAAGTTTCTCGTTTTTCTATCCTAGAGGTCTAGACCATACCTGGGCGTGGGGGTTGGAGATGTGCCCCAGAAATTAAAATACCCCGAAAAACCAATACCCCAGAAAAAACTTTTGAAATTTTTTTGGTTTTTTCCCAATTTTTGATGATAATAGATAGTGCTCGATGAGAAACGTTGAAAAATTGTGTTTTTCACCATAACATCATTTTTAGGCCATTTTTCGACGATTGAAAAAATTTTGCACTCCCTAGAACTTCGGTGCCGCCCACCTACAGTCTCGCTCGACCCTCAAACCCCTCCGACCCACGTGCACGTCTTTTCTGGACCTCCTTCAAATCGATAGATTAAACAGAATTGAATTTTTGGTAATCTTCTTGGCAATGTTGCATTATAAGATACATGCAGGTGGGGTAGGAGGGATTTCGTAGAGTAGGTAAGTAGGTACGTATAAGAGGTAAGGTAAGTAAAGCAGTTTGAGCCACAAAATAGTGTTTTCGAGCAATTTTGGCGTGCAAACAGACAAAAGACGATTCATTGTGGTGAAAATTTCGGGCTTTGCGCCCCCTGAACCTTAAATATAGGTTGGCCAATCTGACCATGTGCATCTATGATTTCCCCCAGAATTTGGCTGCTATCCATTTATGCTATTGACCCCCATGAAATGATGAATTCTTTAGAAATTGTAGAAAATTTTACCGTTTTAAGCGTTTTGGTTGTTGATTTTTTTGGCTCAAAGTGTCAAATTTTCTGCGTTTCGCGGCATACATATACTAATTTTTAGACGATAGTATCTTTTTAAGTTATAACAAGAAACCATCGTCAGAAATTTTAAAAATAATCTTTTTGAAACGCACCGTCGTTTTAAAGCCCAAAAAAGGTATTTGTTTCACATAACCTTGCGGTTTTCGTACAAAAATTAATCTCTAATGACATAATTAAAAATTAATTCAACCCAATTACATGAAATTTTAGGTTTACAACAATTGGCAATAATTTAGTAGAAGGCGCAAGTTTACGCTTGAAACAGACTAAAAAAGGCAGGAAAAATAAAAACACTGAACGATATAATGAAACATAGATTTCCAAGAGCCTTTCTAGTCCCGATTAAGACCCCTTAGAAACCAAAATACTCCACCCCCAGAATTCAATTTTTGAATTTTTTTTTTGTTTTTCGCAATTTTTGGATGGCAATGGATAGTGCTCGATGAGAAATGTTGAAAAACGGTGTTTTTTAGCCATACAACCATGTTTAAGGCCAATTTTTGACTTTTGAAAAATCTTGCACTCCCCTCCCGCATAATTTTGGTGCCGCCCACCTGTGGTAATCAATACCTTCTAAAATTTTGCTCAGTTAAACTTCATATGCTTATCAATATGTACAATCATGATTGTCAGTTTGAACAGCTTTTGTAGCCGATTCATATTGACTCAAAAATTACGTCCCATGCACAAGTTTCGTAAAATAAACTATAGTATAAATACTATAATAACATACAAAGCGTTCTTTCTACAGTTTCTAATCTGTTTCAAGCATTTTGCAAAAATTTTATTTTCATTAATTCTTTGCCATATCTTCGCCTCATTCTCTCCAAGGAATTTCAATTTTTCTATTCTCAGGAGTACCCTTCACGTTGTCTAAGCCCGACTCTTCCTAAAAAAAGCGTATGAAACGATTTTAAGTCAAATTGGGTTATGAAAAATAAAAAAACCACTGTCAAGATTATTTGTAATGGTTTTGAGAGAGTCAAACTACTGACTCCTACTGGATCTTCTCAAATCGTCATGAAGCAGTCCAATATTTTGTATTTTGTTTATGTAAAAAGGGCGAAAATAGAATTTTCAAGGCTTCAGGTGGGGCGAATCGCAAACAGTGTAAAATATTAAGTTTGAGGATGTATTGAATTCTGAGGGTTCCCCCAACCCCCACCGGACGTGAGCGGCGCCAAAGTTCTGGAGGGAGGGGTGCAAGATTTTTTAAAGGTCAAAAAGTGGCCTCAAAAATGGCGGTATGACGAAAAAACACCATTTTTCAACGTTTCTCATCGAACACTATCCATTGCCATCAAAAAATTGCGGAAAAACCAAAAAAATTTTTTTAAAAATTGAATTCTGGGGGTATTTTGGTTTCTGGGGGTGCATACCCCCACGTCCACAGTATGGCCCTCACGCCCATGTATGCTAGAAATACCTGGTATTTGCACTCATTTCAGGAGGATCCTTCAGCCTGATGGAAAAAAAGCAGTTTTCACCCAATGGCAACGTCCAATTCGAATTGTTCGGCTGCGAACATGATCCCGTTGGGTACCAACCAATTGATCCTGGAGTCCATATAGAGCACAGGTGCAAAGGAAGCCAAAAGAAAAAAGTTATTTTTGTCGTCCCTCAAATTTACGTGTTCAAACACGGTTCACAAGAAAAGACGTGCATAATAGCAGATTTGGATTTGACGCAACCGTTGGTCAATGAGGAGAATGCCTAACTGAAACGCAAAACTCTTTAAGAATTGATATATGATATCGTTTCACTGTACAATAAACAGGTTATAGGTAAACATAAGCGTTTAGCTGGCTTTTTGGAACGTAAGGATGAAAATTTTGGGGTCTATTTAAATTTACTTAAATTTCTATTTAAATCTAAAAAATTTCAAGACAACTAAGGGCAAAAATAATTGTTTTCCAGCGATTAGTATAGGTAAACATATACCGGAGGAGACAACATTTGCAGAGAAATTAAAAAAGTTTTCCTCTACCTAAATCACACAAAAAAATATGCCGCTTAAAATAGCCAGACGAGTGACCTTACAAAAAAAAACAATAAATCCTGCGCGAAGCAGCTCAAAATTTTGGCTTATCAGCTCATAAGCGTACTTACTGAAATCTAATCCGTGTCTTTCAAATGGGCTTCAAAAATTTACAATTTTTCTCTCAACAAACTCGTGCAAAAATATTTGTAAATTTTGGAAGAGGTAGACTGGTCCCCCATAGCTACGGATCTAACAACAATAAAATGATTAATTTACGATTCGCCGCACTTATTACATAAGATTACAAAGCACTTTGTGATTGAGCGATTTTTAGTATGTTCTTAGGTTGATAAAAACTCAAAAAACTTTTTAACTAATGCTCTTGCAGAATGATAATAAGTCTGAAAGTCAAGGTCGCTTTTCGCTGAGGACCGAATTCAAAAGCCATTATGAGAGTTAAGCTCTATTAAATGCTGTGAATGATACTAATCGGGCTCAGACCCGGTTGTGCCATGAACTTTGCATATTCACGACCGGAGCAGCAGCCAAATTCTGGGGGAGGGGTACAATCGGGGAAAATCATTAGCAGAAATAGCATCGAAAATTCAATCCTGGATCTGACGGGTTTGGGGGGTCTCTCAAATTCTTGGCAATTATAGACCCCCTTGCCAAATTGTGATGGTATAGGTCCTACAAGTGTTCAATCGAACGTCACAAACACTACCGGTTCCAGTCCAATTTGTACTTTGCATATGTCTTTTTTGGAGAAGTGATCGATGCCTACGTATATATTTATGTACGAATGCGCCCCCTCCCCTACAAAATTGGCATGACTCGAGCTAAGGTGGGCAGCCGCCAAATTCTGAAGAATTAGTTGGGGGCAAAATTGCCTAAAAGCACCGAAAATTTAATGCTGATTCGCCGGATTCTCGGGAGGGAGGGGCAGACCATAGATGCGCAGCATGGTCAATCTGGGGGGGTTCAGTCGGCCTGGGGAAGGTTACATAATTGAGCTTTTTGGGTCGAAATAACGGGTATAAGCGCTAAACTAGTGTTAAAACTACCTTACTACACAATTTCTGGTCAATTTGAAACACTTTTGAATTAAATTTTAGATTTCATCTATTTTGGCCTTCATTTTGCCCTATTTTCCACAAAATGTTTCCCATTTTTCCATTTTGAGGGTTTATGAGTACCCCAGCGAACGACCGGACCCGAACAAACCGGGCATGGGCCCGGGCCTTATGTGCACAAGGAACCAGTACATATTCTTTTAACTTTACTCGACCAGAAGCAAACTCAAAAAACGAGGAAAACGGAATCTAAAAAGTTGCTTTTGCTACTGCGAAGTCAATCATTTCTTCAATCTCACTAAAATGTCGTAAGTAATGTAGGAGTAGATATTGTGCACGACGAGAGTTCGTGCCACAAGAAAAAATTGAAAAAAGCTCCAAAAATTTGCCTAAACGGTTCGAACTGATTCAAAGTATATAAATGGGGAAGAGTAGGTGGAAATAGAAGTAAATCTTTGAGACATGAAAACTTCTTCAAATTTTTTGCCTCACTTATTTTGTCTTCCATCCCCTTATTTCCTAATGTTCTGCATAACGGTCAGTACACGTAAATCAAGTGTTGTTCTTTCTTTTTGTATGTAAAATTCGCTGCTGTCATTATTTTTCCAGCAACAAACATGAGGAGGCAAACTAGGATCATTAATTGAGAATTAAGCATTTTAAATTTTGAACTTCATTTATTATATAGCTCATTGTTTAAAGAGATAAATTTTCAAAAGGGCGAAATACTCTGGTGAAATAGTATTCATTTTTTGTACAATCTAACATTTTTATCAAAATGCGAAAACGGCGAGCAACTGAATTTTTAAATCTAGGGAAAAATAAGCCATTCAACCCAGATTACATATGAAGCTGCATTATGCTGAGCGCAAACCTTTGAAAAGTCTAGTCTACATCATGGAGAAATTAAGAGAGCAGGTTTCAGATTATAACTCGGATACTTTAAAATGCGACCAAAATTGAATTGAAAATACGAAGTTCGTCAAACTGTGAAATCTTTCAAAATCCATAAGAAAAAATGATTTAACACCTAGGTATGATATCACGCTGAGGTAAATGGTGGAAATAAAGGTAATTGAGTGAAAAGGCATGAATTTAGTGTACACAAATAAAAATGAAAGGTAACATAGAATGCAGAGAGAAGTAATGAGTGAATAACTAACAATAATATAATCTATAGTCCGTTTCATTTAGCTTTGAGGTTTTTGACAAAGTTTAAAGTGACTACAAAAGCGCTTTAAACTAATATGGTCAATATGATATTCTACAGTATATTGAGTCACGTGGATTCATATGCTATTTTTAAGCCGCATTGCTGCATAAAAATTTCAGAGTACTTTTGTAGCCTGATTCTTGCTGAAAAATTCAAAACAAAACCGCAAACTTAAATGAAACAGACTATAGTCTACTAATAATCGACCGCTTGGTAAGCAGCGTGGTACGTTTGCTGCTAAGCTCATTACAGCTTCTTTAGATTACGTTTTCTACATTTTTTTACTGAATCAATTTCTGTCGGCAACAATGCGCGCGCACGTATTCTCCAAGAAACTTAAATGGCATAATAATTTAGGCCTGGGCCCGGGCACCCGGTCGATCCCTGCTAATACCCTCATTCCAACGTGCATGTCTGGACCAGACCCTCAAACCCACCATACGTGGGCAGCACCAAAATTCTGGGGGTGCAAGATTATTCAAAGGTCAAAAAATGGCCTTAAAAATGGTGGTATGCATACGTGGGCAGCAAATAAATTCTGGGGGGGAGGGTGCAAGATTTTTCAAAGGTCAAAAAATGGCCTTAAAAATGGTGGTATGGCGAAAAAAACATCATTTTTCGACGTTTCTCATCGAGCACTATCCAATGGCATCAAAAAATTGCGAAAAAAACAAAAAATTGAATTCTGTGGGTTATTTTGATTTCTGAGGGTGGAGGGTATTTTGGTTTCTGGGGGTGCATACCCCAAACCCCCTACGCCCAGGTGTGAAACCCACCACGCCCATGTGTGGACTCGAGTCGTTCGTTACTTAGAATCCCGTATAAATTTTAATTCGTTTTTTATGACGTGTTTAAAAGACAAATGCTTTTTTTGAAAGTAGCATAGTAGTATCTATGTATATTATATCTTAATTTGATGTTTTGATTGTTAAAAATTTTACACCCCCGCTAAATTTCGGTTTTCCGTCCATGTGATTGGTTCAAGCCGAGTCTCGTGACAACTAAACAGTGAAGCTAAGCTAGATTTAAAAAATAAGTTGTTCCGTACGGGATGTAAAAATGTAAGGAGCCATTTTAAACCGTTCAAGAGCCGCCTGATCTACAATATACAAAAGAATACACAGCTGGCACGTTGTGAAGATAATTTATTTACACACACACACACATTTATATAAAGTTTACACCGAGTTCTATAAATTGTTAGTAATAGAAGCAAAGGCGAGGAAAAACGGTCTACAAGAAACGAGTGTACGAAATACGGCGTAAAACAATGCGAAGACGGTAAAGCGCGCGCATGCAAAAAGATGAATCGGATCGCACTTGAACCAAAATATTACTTTTTAGCCTTTTGGCAGCAGCAGCAGGCGATTTAGCACCCTTGATGCTGAGTTTAGGCTTCGGAATTTTCGAACTCGATTCGGAATTACTTTTGGATTGTTTCTTAGATATCTTTTCAATTTTAGAAACCTTTGTGGCCTTGATTTCTTTAGGGCTAAGTTTGTTAAATTTCACTTCTTTCTTCGAGGAGATTTTCGGAGTCGATTCAGGTTTTTCTCCCTATGCCGCCTTTGTTATACGCAGAAAAGCCATGCGTTATGGAAGCTTCTACGATGCGGTCGCGAGGCTGGAAGAAAGCGAAAATTAGTTTAAGAAAATTTACGAAAGTTTTACTAATAAAAAAGTTTTTTAATTTCAATTTTTTTAACTAAGAAAGTTTAAGAAAAAGACCAAGGTTACGAAAAACAAATCAGTTATTTTTGTATGAAGTGTGACATCAGAGTTATAAGGTAAAGATAAAAATGGACTTCGTTAATTCATATAATTCAGTTAGTCGTCGTTATTTTCTGCGATAAGGAGATTCAAGGAGAGCGTTAGCCATACATGTACCTACTCATGTATGTAATAGCGGGGTGGGGGTCCTCAATACAAAGTTGGTGGTTCTTCCATCAACCCAAAGTCAGAAAATTTCGGACCCCTCCCCCGACTTTTAAAGAAAATGTACGTTTTTTGGCCTTTTTTAGATGCTTTTTGTTATTTTCGGCCTAACATTGGAGGTCATTTACACTACTCATGAAGAGAGCTGGGGACCCCACTCAAGATATCGATCCGTAATATGTACATATGCATGTAATGCAGGGAAAATTTTGGGGGTCCGCCCCTAAAAATGTTCAAAAAGCATGTTTGGACTAAAAACGGTGGGTGTGTACGTGTCAAGAAAATTCCGTTTTTGACGTTTCGCGCAATGCTACGTTCTTTCTAGAAGATAAATATTAAACATTTAAAAAGATTTAAAAAATTAAAGTAAATTGACCAAAATATAGTCGAAAAATAAGTACACAACGCGGAAAATTGAAAATGTGACATTTTTTAGCTAAAAATTAGCTATACAGGCTAAAAATACATTTTCTACGATTTTTATGGAAAACCGATAATTCTGGTGAGGAAGATCACAGTCATTTAGTTAAGGGAGGAGTAGCTGTCCTGGGTTGGGTTCAAGTTTCCCGAACGTATGCCGGTAGCCAGTGGCGGATCCAGGATTTTCCTAAGGGGGGGGGGGCGGTACCCCTAAGGGGCGGAACCCTGACTTGGGCGGAAAAATTAGTCCTTTTAACCCAACAATCGCTAAAAATCGCTCAAAAATCCTTAATTTTGCGCATTATTTTCGGCCAATAAGGGGGCGGCCGCCACCCTCCCTCTTAAATTGGCCCCTGGCGGTAGCTCTCCTCGACATTGATAGATAAAGGGCAAGGTTTATAACTTTATCATCGTTTGTCATCATTTCCAGGTTAACCGTAATGAACGAGGTAACTGATTTTATTAAGACCTTGCGAGTTGTCTATTGGTGTCACAAATTTATATTAGTATTGTACTTTAAAGACTCCCAAGGAAAGAACAATCTAGTAGCGTTTTCTACCTTTTTGTCGAAAATTTCAAGAAATTACAATTAATCCAAGCGCATAAATTCGAGGGACGAACAGTGATTTTCATTACGTCTATATATCACAAAGCTAAGATTTTTCCAATTTTTTAGCCCCTAATTTTTTGATTTACTATTAATTCTCATTTGCTGCTTTTTGTAGGCCCTTAATCAGGGCTGACTGATGATTAAGACGGTAGAAGCATTTTCGCCTAAACAATCCCCGAAGATTGTAAGAAATTTCGAAAAATTTCGCACAATTCATTATAAAATAGAATACACGGATATTGATTTAGAAAAAACGCGAAATTCTATCAAAACGATAGCCCTGCACGAGTTATTGATTATAAAAAGATACTCGATCTCGTACGTCTTACACTAAATCAAAAGACCATGAGGATAATCAAAATCTCTATATATTCATAATCCTCCTCATAGACCAAATGTGTCATTCACGGTTTTTCAATCTAACTCTCCCTCTTGTTTGGAGTGCAAATAGGAAATTTCAAAAAGTAAGAAAAAATAAAGAAATTTGAATTTAGGATACAATTTTAGCTCTTTAATGTCCTTCTTAGTACAAATTTTTTGCGTTTTGCGCCGAATTTCATATTTTATCTTTGTTTTTTCTCAAATTAATTGCAGAAACGGTAGGGATACTGAAGAGCTACGAATAGGACAGATAAAAATATACTTATCCTTGTGAATAGCTAAGTGACCTGCGGGCACACATAGGCGTGGAAGGGGGTCTGTGAAGGTCTTTGGACCATAGGTGGGCGGTACCTAAATTCTGGTGGTGCAAGATTTTTCAAAGATCAAAGAATGGCCTTAAAAATAGTGGTATGGCGAAAAAACACCATTTTCCAACGTTTCTCATCGAGCATTATCCATTGGCATCAAAAAATTGCGGAAAAAAACAAAAAAATTTCAAAAAATTGAATTCTACAGGGGTAGTTTGGTTTCTGGGGGTGCACTGCATACCCCAAACCCGCACCCCCCACGCCCAGATATGCTCTGGACCCCACAGACTCCGGCACATCTCTCCAAATCGATGTCGATAGACCCCTAGAATTGTATTTTCGGTCCTATTTTTTGGCGATTTTTCCTAATCGAACCCCCAGAAATGGGCCGCTGCCCACCTTATGCTAGCGGGACGCACAAAAAGAGTTTTGGTCTCATTGTAAAATGATAACTAACTCCTTCCAAACTTCGTCATTCAACGATCATATCGAAATATCTTTGATTTGTAAATGAATGACATCCCAAAGTATTAGCCAGTCGGACGCTAAGCTGACGTGCACGTATGCAGGAGGTTTGGGGGGTGTTCCTTATATGAGAAGAGAAAAATTTTCTGGAATAAAATAAGGCAAGATTACGATTACAGGAGGATCAAAATTAATTTTTTTGCAAGAATGCTCAAAGTAGCGCTCAAATTGTGGATTAAGATCAATTTTGAAACCAGTTTCAGCTCAGCAAAGCTCATTAGCTATCCCGATGTGCTGTGTACACATTTCAGAAAAAGAACGTGACGACGATAAATGAGAGTAAGACAAATCCTTATTGCATTTCGAGCGGGCACGTAGCTGGCCTTCTGAATTCAAGGGGAAGGGCTGAAATTTTGAAGTCAAACATCTCATTACATACTAGTAGATATGTGGAAATAATTGTGTTTTTGAGCATTTATCAGCAAGCTCTAGCATTGAAGGAGAACATTTTTTCTTAATTTTCCAAAAAGTTTAATTCAATTTCAATCATATTCAAAAAATAAGTGTTTTATGCATGCGTTCTTAGACCAAGATAAACACTAGCGCACAATGTGGAAGCATGTTCACTGTTGTATGATAAAATATGCAAAATTTTATATTCTTTGGAACTTCTGTCGAATTTAGAGCAGTAACACATTGAGCAGCAACTCTCTTGCTCATGTAGGTTCTAATAGTAAAGTCTGTCTCAGTTTTTACTCACACAGGTTTAAAAATCTTGATTACTGCGCCAAGGCAATGATTTTAGTACGCAAGTCTAATTGTTAACGAAACTATAAAAGTTATTACAAAAATAACTCTTAGCAAATTGTTGCACATATTATTTCTTTCCAAAGCAAGACATGCAACAGGGGACGGGGATACCACCCAAAGTCAATTATCTCAAATATTCGACAACAACAACTTGCATTTTAGGATATTTTCCGGTGATTCGTTCTTTTTTTTAAACCAAAAGTAGAAGATCCTTCTTAGCAATTGCCGACTACGGCCATTCCAGGATCTCAAGTCGCGATCACACGTTGGTGGGGAGGGTTTTGGGGAAAGATTTGGGGGAGGGGCTTGGAAGAGGGGTTTGGGGGAGAGGTAGGAGGGTATGCACCGAATAGAAGGCCGAACACTCTCCAAGGAGCCAGAATAACCCAAGAATTCAATTTTTGAAAATTTGTAGTTATTTTTCGCAATTTTTTGATGACAATGGATAGTGCTCGATGTGAAACGCTAGAAAATTGTTTTTCGTCATGTACCATTTTTTATACTATTATTTGACCTTTGAAAAATCTTGCTTCCCCCTAGAATTTTGGTGCTGCCCACCTATAGTCGCGATTTGTCTATTTCTGCCATTGCGATTCAAAAAAAGTTAGCCTGAACAGCCAATAAAGTTACTGGGAAATAATGTACGCAAATTTACCGCTATCTTTACGACTTGTTTGTCAACTTTCGCAATGGGCAGAATGGCTTTCTGCGGCTGCTTTTTCTTGCGGAAAACCAACAATAGCCCAATGACAATTAAAATGACTGTCAAGGCAATTACAGCGCCAACCACGATTTTAATTATAAAGCTGCCCTGTTTTTTATCCTGAAAATAAATATGAGTGATTTCGTTCGAGTGAATATCTTAATTATAAAGCAGCTTCGAGAATCATCCATGGTTATATAGACGCAAGGTTCTCGAGCCCCAAAAATAATTTACTTCACGCTGAAACAATTTGAAGAATTTTTTGAATTCAAAATCATTATAATGCGCTGCCCAAAAAGCGCATGCAGGTTACTTCATGCACGTCGAGTTTTTACGTGAGGCTTGAAGCAAACTTTTCGGAAGAAAATAAGACACAATTAAGGCGATTAAAATTTAAACTTTTTTAGCAAAATGCTCGCTGTATGGATTGCCTAAATCCAGCAGCTGAAGATATAAGATTTTACAAAGTTATATCGCCGTGACTGATCCAAAATGTTCGAATGGTACCATATCTTTTCTGAGGACAAAATACTGCTACACTACTTCATTTTAGTTCAATATTTCGAACAAAGGCTAGTCAATAAATAATTTTACTCAAATATCACTAATCACCGTAAATTGCTTTCAATTGTTATTTACGAGTATATCCTAAGCCTTAAACTACTGAAGTAATCAATTTGGGCTAAAATCCTATGTTCACTTTTGCCTTTTATCTGACTTTTCGGCTTATGCAAATAACGAATTCCTATTACTTAAAACCCATATTCTGCGAAACATTCCTTCCGTAAGGATATATATATATATATATATATATATATATATATATATATATATATATATATATATATATATATATATATATATATCGAGATAGACTTTGGGATGTGTCATGTAAAAACAACATACGCTACTACAGTAATCCATTGACACCTGATGCGCATGCTAGAACAACACGGATTTAACGTATATATTGGAGAGACATAAGATTTGAAGGGAACCGGTCCGATCTTAGCACGTAAAACTGCTGAGTTAGGAGTCAGCGCTGATAAAGGCTATTGGGTTCGCCCAATAGCACCGGTTTTATTAATGCGTGTGCGCACAATAATATACAGCTGCACAATCCGCAAGACAGCTCAGTCCGAGCTGGTGACTATACAACGAACACAGGTCAGCCCGTTAAGTGGGTTAAGTGTATATTGATCTAAACGTGTAGTACCTATTATTATGAAGGGCTCGACAGACGTACACGCGGAGTAACCGAATATGAAAAGTATATTATATTATTACGATTATTATATATTGACCACTGCCGGGCGTGACAGAGGATAACAGTATCATAGGTGCGAGCGGCAGCCTAAATCCGGGGATCCAATGGGGAAAATTGCCAAAATAGCACCAAAAATTCAAATTCGGATTGTGTCAATTTTGGGGGTCTTCCAGTTTCGGAGAAGTCAAGATTCCCACCTTCTCGCGCCCATGTGTGCTTCTGAATAATTGACGATGAAATTTTGTCGAAGAAATACGAAAGTATCTTCGGAAAATTCATTACATGTATTGAAACCAGAGCATTTGACCTTACATCGTAGACAATACAGTAATTGAAATATTGATTGTGATTATTAGATTTTTTAATTGGAAAACAACATTATTTGAGACGAAATTTTACCTCGAGTTTTTGGACGGCTGCTGTGATATTAAGCATTGATCCTGCAATGGACGTGGTGAGTGGTGTTGGAGAAGTAGTCTGGTAAGTCAACGTCGACGTGAGGGTACTCGTCGATCTTGTGGTGGACGTTGGTAAATCAGGGCTCGACGTCGACGTGAGGGTACTTGTTGATCTTGTGGTGGACGTTGGTGGATCAGGGCTCGACGTCGACGTGAGGGTACTCGTTGATCTTGTAGTGGACGTTGGTGGATCAGGGCTCGACGCCGACGTGAGGGTACTCGTCGATCTTGTGGTGGTTGTTGGAGAGGTAGGGCAAAATGTCTGCTTACAATCAGTGTAATATTCCGATGGGCAATTGATGCCTTGTCTGGTAATGTTGAACCAGTGCCGCTGCTTACACTGCTTTCCAGTCCAATAGCAAGGTTCGGTGATACTGGCGAATTGGCAGTATCGCATGCCTATACAAACGGTTTCCACGATTTGACTCAAGTTTTTCAATTCGACGTAGGGCGGCTGAAATACCCATTTATTTACCAGCGCGAATTCCGCGAGATTTATGGATGACGTTATTTGATCTGAAAGGAAACAAACATTAATTCATTAGAATTTAATTGGAGGCTTCTGTTTAAAGACGTACGACGTACAAGTCGTTTGGGGAGGAAGGCCCGGTCTGGAGGGTGGGCCTTAACTTTTTTAGGTTACGATGGCAAACGGTGAAATGCTGGAATAGCGGCAAAACTGCCTTGATTTAATTTTTTCTATCGGTTGGTCTTAATCAAACATGAACTTAGGGGTCTGGCTGGAACGAAGATGCAGAGCATGACCGGTCTCGGGCGTCAGTAAGTTTTCAGGCGAAACTTAAAACTTATATAAATGCTAAAATAGCATGAAAACAATGTTAATCCACACTTTCTGGACAATTTTAAGCACTTTTGCAGATAATTTTTGACTTTCATCCATTTTTGGCAATCATTTTGCCTCATTTTCTTCAAAAACAATCTCTTCTTTTTCTATTCAAGGGTCTAGACTCTAAACCTCCTACGTAAATGTTTGTTTGGGCGTCTGCCAAAATCCAAAAGGCCTTAATTGAAATTAGAAAGGCTTATAAAACTTAATTTTTGAAAGGTTTAGTTTTTCCGCAATTTTTTAAGCTAATACTCGTATATAGAGCTTGTTTAGAAATGACGAAGAATGGAATTTTGTTAATATCACCTGTTTTAACCCTTTTTCGACCTTCGAAAATTTTCAGATCCAGACCCCTTGAAAGATTACTGAATTAATGATTACATTTGCATAGCTGCTTTTTCAAATCGCTCCAGCTTCAAAATAGTGTCATTAATTGCAATTGTTTTGAAAACGCAAGAAGCTAATCGTAGCATCCTGACGGAAATATTTTATTGCCCCCAAGAAGCATTGAAGAATACATCAATTATTTGCCTTTATTTTGACAGAATATACCACTAACCACAGTAATTTGAGAATGGAATATGCAGCTCCTACTATAATAAGGGAATTCGGCGCTTATAATCATGCTAAACACTTCAAAAATTAAATTTATTCATAGATAAAGCATGCTTAGTATGTCAGGTAGTAAAGGTTAATTTTTTGTATTTGGTAAAGATTTTCCCCAATGTACAAAGACTTCTCGGGGCCGTCTTTTTTCATGTAAAAAATTTTCGGGAATAAAATCAGTAAAAAGTCGAAAAGTGTCTGAAATTTCCTGCGTTTTGCGTCAGAATAACTTGCAAGTAGTTAGATAATGATCTGTTCTGTATGTGTTTATAACAACAAAAATCAAATTTGAAAGTCAAAAATAATCAAAATTTCACGGCATTGATAAATGTGCTCTCTTTTAAGAAGCTCCAGCATTTATTCTAAAAGCTTAAATCAGCCGAAATATTTTAGTGTTTTCCAAGTTGACACTAAGTTAGCGGATTACGACATTGTTGCCTTGCCTCTTAACTGCTAAACTTTCTTCGAATGTCATAGGAAAGTTGAGGAAATAGTTTTGAGTCTGACAGTTTCTTAATTTGCTTATCTTTAGAATGTTTCAAAATTTTGTTTTTCTAAAAATCTACGTGAAAATGCTAAAAATACCAGAATTTTCCGGCGGTTTGCGCCGTATTGATAATTTTTTCATTTCTATTGTCAGAGACCCTTCTACTGAAAAACATGGACCTTATACAACAAGCAAAAAAACAGTGCAGGTAGTACGCATCTTAATTTTGCTACTTTTGAAAAGTACACGAGACATGGAACAAGGTACATAGCTAGAGTGCCCCTTTGGTCGAATTCTCGATATGATCCTAATCAAAAATATTGTTTAAGGCTGATTGTCACACACAGATGCTTACTTTGTTCATTAAGCAAGATCATAAAATTTGTCATATTGCCCAAATTGTCGTTGAATCTTTTGGCTATAGCTGAGCTGTTCTTGAAGCCAGCCGATACTACTGAAACGAATATTATGTAATTATCTTTTGCATCCAGGTAATGTGCTTCGGGCAGGATGAAAATGATCAAATACTTCCAGCACAGGAGTTGATTGAACTTCTATTACTGAAGTCGAGTATTTGTATACATGCATTTTGAAAATTGAAGTAAATTATTTGGTGAACCACTCAGGCTCTTCACGAGCATAGGTGGGCAGCACCGAAATTCTGGGAGGGGAGTTTAAAAATTTTCAAAAAGGTCAAAAAATGGTCTTAAAAGTGGTCGTATGAAAAAAACCATTTTTCGACGTTTCTCAATGAGCACTATCCAATGGCATCAAAAAATCGCTAAAAAAGCAAACAAAATTTTCAAAATTTGAATTCTGGTGGATATATTGATTTCTGAGGTAGCGGGGTAATTCAACTTCTGGGGGTGCATACCCCCAACCCCCACGCCCACGTGTGTTCACGAGCAAGAGCACCACAACAGCGCTAAACAGATCAACCAGAAATGGTCCTTAAAAATCCGTCAACTGCGAAGAATAGCGTTACTTTGCGACTAGTTTTCACAAGAAATTCTTGTCAGTGCTGAGTTTGCTTAGGCAGAGGTTTAATTCTGGAACCTCACTAAGGGTCCAAAAAATTTTCAGTGATCAAGGATTTTAGTGGCGCATGGAAATTTTGGTTTCTAGCGTCAGAACCCCGAAATTTTTCCGCATGTCGATGGCTGAAAATTTATTGAAAAATTTAGGTTAACTGATGCCTTGAAGAAATTCATCTCATTAATCAGCCTGAAGCAAACTACAAAGTATCTAAACGACTCTAAAAGGTACACGGATAATAAGTAGACTAGCTAAAAAAGATCGAGGAAAAACACAAAAAAGTATTCAACGAAGCTGTTGCGAAAACGTTAGGTATACTACTCTTTAGCAAGGATAACAAATGGTAAACATAAAATATGCAAACGACAGAATTACGAGGGCGAAAAAATAATTAAGTAAACAAAGACAAAAATCAAAATTCAATATACGCAAAAACATTTACGGTATGAAAATAACAATATTTATTATAGCTAGTTATATAATACTAGCAAAGAAAAATGCTCCGATGGAACGAAAAAGGGGAATATACTTGGGATTGTGAATTATCGAGCATGTAAAAGGAGGGGACTAGGAAAAATCTCCTTATGTTATATGCCAAAAATCGCAAAATATGTTTAAAATCAGACTTTCTCTAAACGATGCAAAAAATCGAAGTATATTTTGCGGTCTCTGAAAAAAACGCGTTATTTTAAAATAATTTTCTCTGATTGACATAATATCTTAAAAGTATATTACGTAATGCAACTTTTTGCAGACTTCATTCAACTTTGAGTTGCTTAATAATGTGACTGAAAGTGAAATGCTGTTAACAAATCATAATTAAGTTGTTCGTATTTCATTATTACTAAGCATGTCAATTAGCAGATACAGCCATTCTAAGTGTCAAAGTGCAAGCAATATTCAAATTACCAAAAAATTGATCGAAAAAAGCAGCGAAAACAGACCTTATGTAGATACTCTTTTACACATGTCTACGACAATTGTTTACTAAACTTTTACATTTTTCAAAGGCCGCATAATATACTTCGATTTTTTGCATTGTTTAGAGAAAGTCTGGTTTTTTTAACATATTTTGCGATTTTTGGCATATAACATAGGGAGATTTTTCCTAGTCCCCTCCTTTTACATCCTCGATAATTCACAATCCCAAGTATATTCCCCTTTTTTGTTCCATCGGAGCATTTTTCTTTGCTAGTACCCTACTTTTAATTAGCAAGATTTGGAAATACAATACTAGATTTCATTTACTGCGCGGTTCTTCTAACAATTGAATGGTTTAAACTTTACAAAGCTACTAGTTGTAGAAGAAACAAACATTCTGATTAGTAATTCTTATGTTACGTAGAACATCCTGTAAAGAAATATGCTTCCAAAACTTTCTAGAGCTAAACTTAATTTACATTTTAAACTTTACACAAGAGTGCAAAGAATTTTAGTGGGATTAATAATTTCGATATTGCTCTGATATAACGATCAGCATTTATCAAGAAATGAAACCTCTATAATGTTCTGAGAACAAATTAACATAAGGTGTTAATCACTTTACACTACTCTTCATGCGCCCCTAGCAGACGTATCACATCTGTTTCCATATATATTTTACATTTTTAGGGAAAAATAAGTTACCGTGAGGCTCTAGAATGGAGCTTATCATATAGTGTAATCTTAACACTAGCAACATTGTAAGAGATTTAGTCAATTTGTAAATTCACATTACTCGGATATTACGATTAACATTCATGAAAAAATTACGTCTCCATTACGGTTTAAGGACAAATAGACACAGATGTAAACCTCTTTACATCACTTTTGAGTGTAAACGAACGCGCCCAGCTGACGTCCCTTATTTGATTCCATGTGAATTTTCAGATTTTGGCAAAAAATTCAGGTTTTCGCAAAGCTCTAGAACGAAGATTAATTAGCAGTGTAAACTTTACACAACCACCGAGTGTAAAGAGGATTCTAGTCGGATTTGTAAATCTGATATTACTCGGATATTATTATCAACATTTATGAAAAGATTATGTCTCTACAATGGTCTGAGGACAAATAAACATTAGGTGTAAACTACTTTACACCACTATTGAGCGTAAACAAACTTACCTAATTGACGTCTCACACTTGATTTTTATACATGTACCTATATAAAAACGGTTACCCCCTATTCCTGGGCAATGACCAGAGCTTCGCCCCGCAGAACTGGAGCTATCCATCTATGCTCCCCAGGATTTTGTTGCTCCCCACGTACATTTGTACTCAAGATTTTATAAAGTAAATTTGAAAATTTTTCCACCACTTCCTTCCCGACTAGGGCATGTACCTACATACGTATAATGCTTTCATTCTTATATACATGAAAATTAATAATGTACCTACTTGAATGTATCTAAAAAGGGTGACCTGGGCGTGGGGTTTTGAAGGGTTACCACTATATACATGGGCAGCGACAAAATTCTGGGGGATGTCTGACGGGGAAAATTTGCTAAAAATAGCTCTAAAAATGCCTAAAAATAGCATTCTTGGGGGGGTCCAGCTAGACCCCCCCCCGCCCGCCCATGTGTGGTAACCACACCCAGAAGGCAAAATACCCAACATTACCTCCAGAATTTAATGTTTAAGAAATTTTTGCTTTTCCGGGTTTCAATGATACAAATCGATAGAGCTCGACGAGAAACATTCAAAAATGGTTTTTTTTTCGCCATAGCACCATTTTTAAGGCCAAGGATTTGAATTTTAAAGAAATTTCGCACCCCCGCAAAACTTTGGAGCCACCCACCTATGCTCTCCAGGATTTCGTTGCTGCCCATGTACGTACACAAGGGTATATAACGTAAATCTAAAAATTTTTCCGCCGCTTCTTTCCCGACTAGGGCATATGTATGTACAATGCTTTCATTCTTTTATCCATAAAAATTCATGATTTACATGAATTTATCTAGAAACGAGGAAAGTTACAACAAATTACCGCAATTTTTCGTGATTTAACACTATGAAGTCGAAATTAAATGCTGAAAACATAGTGCCTTCAAGGCATTACATTGGAGACAGACCCCAATGTCTTTAGGTTTCTTTATGGTAAGCAAACGCAATACGATAATTTGAACAGACATACAATAGACTTTGAAGACCATTAAATGCGTCATCATTAACACAATGCTCTAGAACAAAGGCTAACATGCAGTGTAGACTTTACACAACCGCCTAGTGTAAAGAGGATTTTATTTCGATTTGTAAATCTGATATTACTCCGATATTATTACCAACATTTATGAAAAAATTGCATGTCTACAATGGTCTGAGGACAAATAAACAATGAGTGTAAACTACTTTACATCACTGTTGGATGTAAACAAATGCGCCTACATGACGTCTCACATTTCATTCTTTGAAAATTTCTAGACTCCAGGAAAAAATTAGGTTTCTGGAATGCTCAAAAACGAAGATAAATACATATGTAGTGTAAACTTCATGTAAACACCTAGTGTAAAGAAGATTTTGGTCAGATTCGTAATTTTGATATTGTTCCGATATTACGATTAATATTTATGAAAACAATTAAGTCTCCATAATGTTCTATGGGCAAACTAACAATAGGTGTAAACCACTTTACAACACTATAGAATGTAAACATATGCGCCAGACTGGCATATCAAGTTTGGTTCCTGGTCCATTTCTAGACTTGATAATTATGTCCCTGACTCATGTCCGGAGAAGCAGGCAGAAAAAACAAGACAGAAGCGCATTTTAGACACCAAATTTTTTACTTTACACTAGCTAAACATTAATGTATAGACAATTTGCTTTGACATGCACCCGATATAAAGCACTCTATTTTTATTCTATTGGACTTATCCCGACTTCTGGACGGAGAAAGTGGCGAACAAAAAACGCAACAAAAACGTATTTTCCATCATTTAGAACACTGTAAACTTTAAAATTCCGTACCGAACTCCCCATTGAGTTTAAAGAAATTCGGTTTGGTACAATTTGTAGCTTTTAAATCGTAGTACATTCCTGTGTGCCAAAATTCTCTTGCAAAAATTATTTGGTATGATTTATTAATCAAAATTCGGAAAAAACGTGTTTTTTCGCCCATTTTTTACCTCTGATTTCGAACTTTACACTCCCATAAATAACTCAATATTGCGTTTTTTAAATGCGGTTTGCTGCGATGTGTAGCCCCTGAAAGGCACTTTATTACTGCTGTATTTAATTTACCCTGACTCATAAGCGGAAAAATTTGGCAGAGAAATCTTAGTTAAAATCCGTTTTTTACACCATCCACTAGAGTGTAAACTTTAAAGCCCAGGATCTAACTCACCATAGAGCGCAGAAGACTTTGCTTATATGCAGAATGTAGCCCTTGATCCGCTCTACATTTCTGTCAGAAAACATTTTGAAAAACTCATAACCGGAGTTAGTATCAGACCTAAGCAGGTTAAAAACTCGACCAAAAAGTGCTTTTTAACCCCCAGATTTTCGCACTCTTTACACTGCCATTCGAGAACTAATGCGAATTTCAAAAAACAAAAAATGTTGTTCTGTAAAATTAATCCCTCTATAATACTGTGCTGTTCAATTGTTCGAGTCATCAATACTCAGTTGTCCACATGCCGTGATAGAAAGGTCCCAAAATTTGTCCTATGTTATAACGTTACACGAAAACTTTACACCTTCTTTACACAGTCAGTTTTGAGTTTCAAGAAAAACAAAAAACATGCGCAGCGAATTTTTTGATTATCTTTCCTTTAAAAAAGCCGCACCTTCCAGAAAAGTCCCGTTATAGCTGTAGGGGTGCACAGGTGTTAGGTGTACCCAAGTATATTATAGGTACGCGCTAACGCGCTACCTAATATTATCAAAACGTCTTTTAATATAGCACCTACCTATTCAAATATGTTTGATGAAGTTTTCAATTGCATTATTTTACTCTGCTATGTAAGTTCTTAAATAAAAGTTACTCATTTTCATGCTAAAGTGAATACCCTTGTTTTACCGCTTTTGTTTTATACCCGGAATACAAGAGTAGGCTCCTGACAACACTTGGGCGTGGGGGAGGGGGGGGGTTTGGAGGGGTATGCAACCCCTTCCTCCGAGACAACTAAAATACCACCTCCCTAAAAAACCAGAATACCCCCAAAAATTCAACTTTTGAAATTTTTTGTTTTTTCGCAACTTTTTGATGTCAATGGATATTGCTCGATGGGAAACGTTGAAAAATGGTGTTTTTTGGCCATACCACCATTTTTAAGGCTATTTTTTGACCTTCGAAAATTATTGTAACCCCAGAATTTTTGTGTCGCCCATATATGCTTCTGACGTAATTCCAGTGAAGCTTCAGACGTGATTGAGTGTGAGTACGTGCGTTTTAATTATTACTTCCGGCGATGATCAAATTTATTTGAAACATATCATATGCTCTAAATCCGAAATTTTTCAAGCATGTTAGTCCTTAGGCCATATACAGTATACTCTGATTTGCGTACCTACTAATGTTTTGCATTTTCACTTTTATTTTCCATCGTATGCCATTATTGAGGTGAAATCGCAAATACGTACGAATTATTAGGAGGTTGTATCATTGCGACTGCACAACTATACCAGAATTAAACTTTTCAAATGCCTGTTTTGAAGTATAGGATTATTACTTTTGTGAGCAATAAACTTGCATTTTTTTGTGCCAAACACACCCGTTCATCATAGATAGCAAGTTGGCGCGTACATACGAGTTACTTGGGTACCCCCAACATATATCTCCCCTAGAGCAACACTGGGACACTTCTGCATTGCGCGGTTTTTTCTGAAAGATAGATAATAAAAACTTCGCTGCCCGTGTTTTTTCTTGTATTTTTTAATCAATACCCAGTGTGTAAGGAGCGTGTAAAGTTTTACTAAAATGTTATAATATATAGCTGTTAAAATTTTGATGGGGGGACGTCTTTGCTAGATCAGTTTTGCATTCTGTTCAGTCTGGTTTTTTAAAACGTAGACAATTGATTAAGCTCGATGACACCTTTATATTTTTTAAAAAGTGACTTATATTCAGAGTGGTAGTGGAAAGAGTGAATAGAATCAGGGGTAAAAAAACATATTCTGATCTGTCTTTTGTCTGCCAATAACTCCGGTTATGAGTTCCAAGAAATTTATTCCAGGAGAAATATAGTACGACTCAAGGGCTATTTCTAGCTTACCAACAAACTTTTTTACACTTAATAAGGAGTTAGATCTAGGGGTTAAAACTTTGCACTCTAGTGGATGGTGTAAAGAAAGGTTTTGTCTGAGATTGCTCAGCCAAATTCTCCGGTTATTAGTCGAGACCAATTGAATAGAATAGAATTAAAGTTCGTTTTGAGGGCTACGCGCATAGGTGGGCGCCACCATCAAAGTTCTGAAGGAGAAGGAGGTGCAAGATTTTTTCAAATGTCAAAAAATGATTTTTAAAAATGGCGGTATGGCGAAAAAACAGCATTTTCAACGTTTCTCATCGGGCACTATCCACTGGCATCAAAAATTGTGAAAAAACAAAAAATTTCCAAAATTGAATTCTGGAAGGGGGTATTTTGATTTCGAAGGAGGGGTATTTTGGTTTCTCGGGGCGGGGGAAGGGAGGGAATGCATACCCCCCAACCCCCCAAACACATACACACACATACACACACACAAACACACACACACACACACACACACACACAACACACACACACACACGCTTACGCACACACACACACACACACACACACACACACACACACACACACACACACACACACACACACATACACACACACGCTTACGCACACACACACACACACACACACACACACACACACACACACACACACACACACACACACACACACACACACACACACACACACACACACACCTACGTGTGGCTACACGTCGCAACAAATCGCGTTTGAAAAAACTAAGTATAGAATTACTTATGGAGGTGTAAAGTTCAAAATCAGGGGTGTGACATTAAGCGAAAAAACACATTTTGTTCAATTTTTTGATTGGTAAATGTGTCAAATATTTTGCGGAACAGAAGTTTGCTACACACAAACGTACTACAATCCAAAGGCTACAAACTGACCCAAGCCGAATTTCTTTACACTCAATGGAATGTTAGGTTCAGATTTTTAAAGTTTAGAATGTGGTGGATAGTGAAAAAATACATGTTTCGTCCCTTTTTTGTTCGCCACTTTTTTCCGTTTAGAAGTGGGGATAAGTCGGATAGAATAAAAATTAAGTACCTTCTGAGGGGTATAGATCACAGCGAATTGTGTTTATTTGCATTAAAATTCCGCTTTTTCCGGGAGGTCTAAAGTCAAAAGGGGGGGTGATGAACGTGTTTCGGTTTTGTTTTTTTCCGCTTACTTCTCCGGTTATGATCCTGGATATGATGACAAGTCCAAAAATATACGAAGGTTCGAACGTCACGTAAGTCGGACACGTTTGTTTACACTCAACAGTGGCGTAAAGTGACTTACATCTAACATTTATTTGTTTTCATACCATTATGACTGAACATTAACTTTAGTTCTGGAGCATTGCAGAGGCTTAATTTTTTCTAAATGTTCTATGTAACGTCAGAATTACGAATCTAATTGTTAGTTTTCTCTAATGCCCAGCAGTTGTGTAAAGTTTCCACTATTCGCCTATTGTCGCTGTCTTAAGTTTACACTACAAATTTAGTTTACTTCCAGAGCGTCGCAAAACGTGAATTTTTTCAAAATATGTTTCGCAAGGTCAGGATTAAGAATCTGATTGTATGTTTTCTTTACACCCAGTAGCTGTGTAAAATTTACACCAAAAAACATTCGATCTATTTAAATTAGGTGGGGTGCTCTTATTTTCAACGAAAACGAGTGTTGCAAAAGCTTAATTTTTCTGAACGTTCCATGTAACATCATGATTACGAATCCGAGTGTAGGTGTTCTTTACACCCAGTAGTTGCGTAAAGTTTACGCGGAAAATATTTGATCTGTTTAAATTACGCGAGGTGCCCTTGTTTAGAAAAATAATACTGGTGTTCAGAATAATTTGGTTTTTCGTGTTCTTGGACTGCTGTCATTATTGTGGAATGTTACCCACTCATATACAGCATGGAAATTCTGGGGGGTCAGAAGGCCCGAAAATTTATTAAAAATTCCTTTTTTGGGCTGAAAAACGATTGGTACACATCAAACACACCGTTTTTTGACGTTTTAAACAATGCTCGTTCTTTCAATAAGATAAAAACGTAAAAAATTGCGAAAAAATTTGAAAAAGTCAATTGAACAAAATATCGTCAAAAAATATGTGTATCGAAAATTTCAGATTTTTCAGCCGGAAATGGGCTAAAAACGCTTAAAAAGGCACACTTTTTACAACTTTCACCAGCATCTACAAAAAATCGATAATTCTGGGGCTCGCAGTCATTTTGCAGGGGTCAGTTGCCATTCTGGGGTCAAATCCCTCTCAAGAACACGTCTGATGTTACGTGAGTGTTTACTAACTGATTTAATCAAATAACGCTAATTAAAAGTAGGGTAGTAGCAAAGAAAAATGCTTCGATGGAAAAAAAGGACGAATATACCTGGAATTACGAACCATTAGGAACATAAAAGGAGGAGACTAGTGAAAGGTTAAATATGAATATGCCTGTGAAAGTTGTAAGAATTTACTAAAAATAAGACTTGGTTAAAAAGCGCAAAAATCAAGGTATATTCTGCGGCTTCTGAAAAAAGGACGCCTTGTCAAAAATTGATCACTGGCTCAAAAAAGATATTATGGGCAAGCTTTGATGTGTTTTAATAATCGATTTAGTACCTTATCTCTATCCAATTTCTCGTTCAATATACGAGTAAAACCAATATTTAGTCTAATTGTCGATGGCTTCAAAAATGAATTATGACCAGCACATGATCTTGTTAATTGCTGCCGCGCAGCAGTGCGTGGCATGCTAGCGTTAGAATACACATTATGTTGTTTTTTGATTAGTGATCGCTTCTTTTCTAGGAATAAGCTATTCGTGTTACTTATTTTTACGCCGGTAGTGCAACTCCCTTCTGCAGCCGCAGAATGCAGAATATACTTCGATTTTTTGCGTTTTTTCAGCTGAAGTCTTACTTTTAGTAGATTCTTACAACTTTCACAGACAGCCTTACTTAACTTTTCCCTAGTTCCATACTTTTGTGTCCTTAACGATGCGTGATTCCAAGTTTATTCGTCCTCTTTGTTCCATCAAAGCATTTTTCTATGCTAGTCTAATTTTCTATGTAAATCTTAGTCGTCTGACATAAAAAGAATTATGTTGTAAGCAAAAACTGACTTATTGCTTTTTACCTTGCCTTTGCCTTGCAATTAATTAGAGGCATTTGCATATTGATTCATAATCTTTCTTATTAACACATCTCAATCCTGAGGATATTTGAAAAATGAAAAAATTCTCACTTAAGTTAACGTTTTCCACGTCTTTCCTGTATTGAGTATAAGGGCTGCAGTGAATCGTATGCAACAAATCAATAATAAACTCGATGTGCTCCGATAAAGTATACAAAAGGTCATTTCCACGGAGCAAATGAACTTTTGACCCTTTCCATATTTGATTAGCTAAGCAGTTTTCGTCTGTACAATAATATGTTTGAAGAAGGACCACATCTAATACGGCGGCGTGAGCAAAATTCTCTCCAAGATTAAAAGAGTCGTTGATAGATTTTAATATTGAAGCGAGTAATTGATCGAGGAATATGAGATTTCGCCGGTGCTGCAAATCGAGAAAAATCACTAAATTCACTTTTTGAATGTTGCTACATCCTGGACCTCGGGATGCTAACGTAAGACCACACAAAAGCAATATCGGTGCAAAAATATGCCACGGGCACTTTGCCTAAAAATTGAAACGCATAAAACCAATACTGTTCGTGCCCTTGACGGCCAAAACGCGCTGCGACCACACGTGGGCGTTGGGGGGATTCGGAAGTATGTACCCACCAGAATTCCGAATACCCATTAAAACCAAAATACCCCCCCCCAATTCAATTTTTAAATTTTTTTGTTTTTTTCCGCAATTTCTGATGCCACTGGATAGTGCTCAATGAGAAACGATGGAAAATGGTGTTTTTCGCCATACCCCCATTTTTGAGACAATTTTTTGACCTGTAAAAAATCTTGCCCCCCAGGATTTTGGTGCTGCCCACCTATGGCCGCGACACGCTACCGTGTTAAAATGATCAATTTTGAGCCATTATTCGCTTTTTGTGCAGCATCGCAACGTAAAAAGCGAGTAAATGTAAAAGAAAAATCTATATTGCAAGCGCGACAAAAAAAGCGAGATCACTTGCCAAATGTTCGCTTTTTTAAAAACGGTCACGCAGCACCCCCGGAAAGCGGCAGTTTTTATGCTCTGCCCAATTCACCGTCTGATGATAAAACAGGTTATTTTCAGATGCCCATAAATATCCGTTTCTCCGACCATACTAATTCTGCGAACATTATACGTATTACGGCTTGAAATTTTCGGTAGGGGGGTGGGGTCCCCAACCATTTTTTAAAGCGGGGCAGGGGCAAATGAACTTCAATTTCCGGCTGAAATTGGCCATAGAACGTCTAAAAACGGCCAAAAAATTAAATTTTCTAAAAATGGCGGGCTGTGGCGAAAAATTTTTGGCTTTGGGAGGGTTGGGGGCGGGACGACCAATTTCGGGTGGAGATCCCTCCATCATTCCCTGCTACGTGTATGGCGACCACACCTGGGCGTGAAGGAGGGTTGGGATTTGCACCCCCCCTCAAGAAAGCAAAATACCCCCCCACCCCTTAAAACCAAAATACCACCCAGAATTCAACTTTTGAAATTTTTTTTTGTTTTTTTTCGCATTTTTTGATGCCAACGGATAGTGCTCGATGAGGAACGTTGAAAAATTGTGTTTTTTCGCCAAACCCCCATTTTTAAAGCCATTTTTTGACCTTTGAAGAATATTGCACTTCCCAGAATTTTAGTGCTACCCACGTATGATGGCGACCATCACAATTCTCCGACTGTCTTAATTTTCCAACCTGTGCTATAAGAAGCTATTTTTTAACACACGAAATTCCCGATTCACCGACAGTCCCGTTTCTCCATCCGTCTCAATTCTCCGACTATACCGTTCTTCGATCATGCTAAGTGCTTTTGATACCCATCGTTTTCATTCATCAATTCCATTTTTTCCTACTCTCCCCTTTATACAATTTATTTTATCTTGATTCTTTACACTGTAATGTTACACGATGTACACTACTAATGTAAGGCACTGCCATACCTTCCACAACGTTGGCGCCCATTTTGGATTCAGCATGCGTTGATCATCATTATTATTAGATAGCCGCTAACAGCAACAGGCCGTCCGGTGTAAAGTTTATTTGTACCTAGCATTATTTTATCCGTTTATCTCGTTTTATCTTTTTCATCTGTTGCACAAATCTTAACTCGATCATGTAAATATGCAATAATCAATGTAAGCATATCGTAAATTATCGCATTTTACTGTAACTAGCTTAGACTATGATTATCGATCCTGGCGATTTTAAGCTTCTGGCGTTTCCTTTTTGCTGCCTTGCTGCGTCCCCTCTTGGCTTTTATGATGTATCGACATGGCCCGAGATTTCCGGTTCATCAGCAATTGAAATTATGGGTAAGTAATTGTGTTGTTGTTGGCCGAAATCGCATCTTTTTGGAAATTAATCTAGAATTTCCACAATTACCAAAACAAAGCTACTCGACCGCCTCGAATTTCCGAGTTGCAATGTCTAGCACTACACAAATTAGGAAGCACTTATTCGGGAAGGTACTTTACAATCCAATCTTTCAAGCCCATCATGGACGCAGAAAAAGGGTAAATGGCCAGAGACGGTGAGTCTCACGGGGTTAGCTTCATACGTGGGCAGCACCGAAATTCTGGGGCTGCAAGATTTTTCAAAGGTTAAAAAATGGCCTAAAAAATGGTGTTATGGTGGAAAAAACACCATTTTTAAACGTTTCCCATCGAGCTCTATCCATTAGTATAAAAAAATTGCGAAAAAATACGAAACAAAAATTGAATTCTGGAGGGAGTATTTTGGTTTCTGAGGGGCATTTTAGTTTCTCGGGGGGGGGGGGTTGCATACCCCAAAGCCCCACGCCCTGGTGTGGTTAGGTCCAACCAGCAGTAGTAAACACGGGCTCATGTACACTAGCTCATCTTAAGGTCGAACCAGCCCCGTAGTCAATAAAATTGTACCTTAGGGTGTCAACCAACCTGGCCCAACGCATGCAACACAGTGCCCTGTATTTTATGTCAACGCGGGTTTCACCCATCACCTGGGAAGGGAGCCCGACTTTGCAAATAAGCCGGCAACCCACAGCACGGTGAAGGCTTTAATTATTTGCACTAAATACATAGGCGTATAACATGTTATATGCATATCCATTAATATCACTATTGTACACCGTTGCATAATGGTGAAAGAATCAAGAAAAAATAAATCGGGTTAAGAAAGAGTAGGCAAACGAATGGAATGAATGAATGGAAACGATACGTATCAAGAGCAGTTAATGTGGTCGAAGAACCGAGGAGAATCGAGACGGACAGAGAAACGGGATTTTTGGTGAATCGGGAACTTAAAGCGTTTAAAAATAGCTTTTCATAGCACAGGTCAAAAATACATGTAACAGGAGTATGCTGGATCCCCTGCCCTAATTTGATCGCCCCCACGCCTCCCCATATGCCAGAAAATCTTTGACCCCCTCTATTTTTGGGATAAATTAAATTTTTGACCGTTTTGAGGTGTTCATTGGCAGGTTTTGGTTAAAAATTGGAGGCCATTCACGCCCAACCCCCTCTTCGCCCTAAAAAGTGGTCGACGACCCCCATCCGAAATTTTGAGTCATTATTATATGTATAATGGTCGCAGAATTGGGACGCTTGGAGACACATGGATTATCCAGGAATTTAAAAATAATCTGTTTTATCATTAGACGGCAAATTGGGAAGAGCATGAAAAATGTCGCTTTTCGGGGCGCGCGACCGTTCTTAAAAAGCAAGCATTTTGCAAGTGATCTCGCTTTTCGGTCGCGCTTACAAAAAGCGAAATTTTTCTTCATGCACATTCACTCGCTTTTTACGGTAGGCCGCTGCACAAAAGCGAATAATGGCACAAAAATTGCCATTTGACATGGTAGTGCGTCACGGAGCATCTTGGCCGCCAAGGGCACAGACATAATCCGGTTTCGGGACAGTAACCGAGTTCTACAGATTAAAGTGGTAAAAATCGCAACAAAACAATACAAAAAATCCAATTCGAGGGATTTGCATTTTAGAGGGTGAAACCATGGGCAGCAGCCCAATTCTGGGGAGTCTGGTTTGAGTAAAACTGGCAAAAATCCCAAGAACATGCCAAAAATTTATTCTAGATCTTATTAATTTTTGGGGTTGTGGTCTTAACCAAACCCATACCATGTGCTTACGCTGCAAAATATTGGAAATTTTAGCAGACACCTAAAATCGTTTTTAAATTATTTCCTGTGCAGCACGGAAGGAAACACAATCTGAGAAATGGTTTGTTCTTCTTGAGCACAACGCATAGGTAGCTGCGTCCCATCCCAACTGGCTTAGCTTATAAAAGTCGAAATAACAATAGGCTCCAAAGTAAAATGAAGTCGTACAGAGATTGCAATTACCTACATACCTACCTACATATTTATACTCACCATTTAGGAACTATTTATGTAAATGACACCAGTACGAGAAAAATGGAGAGCTGAAAAGACGACCAGGTTCAGAATAATTATGTTAAATGAATCTTAGTGTAAATTGCTCGTTACTTAAACTTGGAATTAAAATACGTCCTTTAATGTGTTTCTCAAGACTCGTGCATGAAAATCAATATTCAGGGTTCAAGTGAGCAGCCACAAAATTACGGTGTTTTTTAACCTATAGTCTGTTTCATTTATTCGAACGCTTTTCCAATAAATTTCTTTGAAGGCTACAGTTTGGTGATTTACTGTAACTCGACAGAATAGTTGAGTGGGGCGAGCGGCCGCCATTCTTTCATTTTTAATGCACTAAACTGTCCGTATATTCTATTTTTTAACCTTGTGCATGAATTCGCTCGGTAAACCAATTTGAGTCTGAGTCTTTCAGAAATGATTTTCACATAAAATAACATACATGTTTAGAAAGAGCATAAAAAATTGCACTAAATGAAAGTAATAACTGTCACAATATGTGAAGATGGTGCAGCTTAATATGGACTAGGAGTTTTTGCTATGATAATGCACTTCGACTGCAAAAAACATGATGGTAAACGGAGGGTTGGCCTTCGCGTTCCCGTGAACTAGGACGACGTCCTAGCCGATCACTTTTTTGTGATTTTTTTCGTTGTATGTTCTGTATGACAACAAAACTTTGTCTAGCCTCGTTTTAGCCCTACTTACATCATAGCCCTAGTTACATCATTTGGAATCTTCAAGCTAGTAAATAAAATTATACATCCTGAAAAATAGCACATTTTCATGATTATCACGTAAAAACTCAAATTACAAAAAAAGTTCTGGTTAATTATTAATACAAGATTGGTTGGCTTCTACCTTTTAATCAGCTACTACAGTCCTAAAATGATATTTAGATGCTTAAGCTTAAGTATAATAGTGGTTTTTCGATCTAACTCATAAAAAGTCACTTTAGCGAAAAATGACAAACATACTCGGAAAGAGCTTAAAAAATTGCACAAAATCATACTAATATTTGCTATGTTGAGTGAGACTAATTACATTCTTAACCTGGTTAGGACGGCGTCCTAGCACGGGAACCTTTGACTTCAAAAACACACGGGAACGCGAGGGATTAAGCTGAAGTCCTAATCTTGATTTTGTGCACAGCAGTTGACGGGCATTACGTTAAACCATCCAAATTTAATTTTTTTCATGCACAAGGTTTCGTGCAAAGGCTACAGTCTGTTTTGAAATTCTTGAGATTTTTTCTACAATAGGATACGGAAGAATTAAAAAAAGTATCAAACCGGTGTAAGACGAGGCCATGGTCACCAAAAATCAAATTCGGGGGTCTACTGTTATCTGCGGGCTGAATTATTTAGGATTCTGGGGTCGAACGGTGAAAATCAATTTAACGCGGTAAAAATTCTTGTGTTACTAAAGCTTGAAATTGTTTTCAGCAGCTTGTAATAGCAAATTTGGTAGAGGACAAGCTGCTGCTGCACGTACATACATGTGTATGTATAGCAAACCGAGCAGCACTGCATACTGTACAACAGACGATCCGTTCTCTTTTGCCGGTGTAAACCTACAGATCGCAATGTTTGCCATCTTATTTTACTTTAAATCAGGTTTATCGTAGCATTTTTTACAAAAATTCGAAATTTTCGAAGAATTTGTGTGAAAAAACGCTTATTTACAAGTAGTACTACTATGCTGTTTCACACGAGTTTGGGCATAAGTTTTTAAAATTATTTCCAGCAATAAGCTGACAGATTGGATTATAGCAATCTAATATGTAATTATCGTAATCTGTCGGCTTACTGTCAAAAAAATTTTGAAGAATTACGCGTAAAGTAATGTAAAACATGACACCAAAGTTTGCGCGAAAATTCGATACGATGCGCCGTGACTCGCGAAATTTATGCATGAGAATGACTCGCGATGCAATTACTAATCTCTTCTTATATTAGCATGTAAAGCAATTACCTATTAATTTTTGATTCGTCGCAGTGGTGGTGTTACAGTATTTCATTTGTTTATTTGGGACAACTCGTGGACAGTTTTTACACGTTGGCTAAGTCATTCTGCAATGCAAAATTTAAAGAAAAAAGCATAATCCAGACATGTTATCGGAATGAACAAAACTTAATGTTGTGCCACTAAGCTTGCAAAATAATATGAATCGAAAATCAATACATTTTTGTTTACAACCAAGTTTAAACATGCCTTTTTAAGGTCAAATTAGCCCATCGAATTCTGTTTCTTGGTTTTCCTTAATTCCTGTCCGTGTTCCGACACGGACAGGAAACATCCACTTTTTGCGATATTGAGAAAAACGAATTTAAAGTTTTATACTGGATATGAAATCTGTGTACATTGTGAAAGATGGCTGCTCATATCTCAATCAATATTTGAGATTTGAGGCTAAGATTTTTTTTCAATTAATAGGAAATAGTCTGAAGTAATCCAAAGTGCATGTAACTCATTTTTTACAAAAAGTGGATGTAGCACCTTTTTGCATTGCGGCGACGAAATGTTGTTTTAACCCTCCTATTACCAAGGGGTCACGCACCCTAGAATTACCAAGGTCTAGATCGAAAATCTAGTCATTGGGGAGATGACAAATATGAATAAAAATACACATTTCTGGTAGCCAAGAAAGTGAGAATTTCAAAAATGTCATTAAGTTTGCACAAAACTTAAGACCTATTGAAAAAAACGTATTTGAACATTCGAAAATGTGTGAGAAATTTGATCTGCTACACGCGTAACACATGTTATAAAATCATGGAATCAAGCTTTTCTAATAAAATATAGGTCAATACGTTTTCTTTTGCTCAATAAAACATGTGTTGCAGTAAAAAAAGAGGGTACTGAGAAGCTTGCCACATAAGAATTTATGGCCTTACAGTAAACTGCAAAAAACAGGCAACTAGATCACGAATCTAGAGCTCGGTAAAAGTAGGGTTAAAAATAAAATGGTCCGATTGTACACAAATGTGAATTTTACTTGTACGGTTCACCAACTGTTAGTAGGAAAACAGGCAGAAAAGAACAATCTAGAAGGAACGATAGTATTAGAGACGACGCAAAAATGTAACATCATAAAAATCGCGCATGCAAGCAAAAAAAGAATCGGGCAGTAGAGCTAACGTTTTGTTGCTTTTTGGTAGAAGCAGGTAATTTAGCATCCGTGATCAATTGCTAAGTGAAGGCATCGAAACGCCAGAAGACGATTCGGAAGCACTTTTTGATGATCCTGGGGCCGTCGTGACTCCTTCAGGGCCAAGCTTAGTGGCCTCTCCAAGATTTTCTCTCCGCGCTGCTTTTATAGTCGCGAGGCTTAGAAAAAACAAAACAGAGTTAACCACCTAAATGCCAAGAAAAAGGAAAAATAACAAATTGAGACTAACGGATTAAGGATAAGAAAAACAAAGAAACAACTTACTTTTGTACAAAGCACAGTAGCAGAGAAAAGGATTTTGTTGTGACTCTCTAGACCCTCTTCCCACTAAGCCCACCATTTTGCGACCGTCCCACTCGCCCCACTGTCTCGGAAGACCCACCAGAAAAAATTAAAGTAGCTATATTACGCGCAAAACGGAAATTGAACCTGACTAATGAAGTCAGATTTAAGCCTGGCTTAAGCCTAAAGATGTTGAAACCGGGCCCTGTACTGTTTTACGAACGCTAAACGAATCTTCTTTTGCATGCTTTAATTCGTGATGTATGTACATCATCTGATAAAAACTTATCGGGTTATTAATTAAATAAATACTTTACTTAATTTGTACAATTTACCGGTCAACCTTTTAAAGTATTTATGTTTTGCTTATAAACGTAGATAAACAGAGTATTTTTGTTTTTGCACATAAGCATGTGCATAAGCACACAGCCTTCCTCTTTTCTGGTGGGTCTTCCGAGACAGTGGAACTAGTGGGATGGTCGTGAAATAGTGGGTCTAGTCAGACACCTCATTATGCACGTGGTGGGTCAAGTGGGATTTCCGATGGGTCTAGTGGAACGAAAAAGTGGGTCTAGTGGGACGGTGGGTATAGTGAGACGGGACCGAGAAAAGTATCGGAGCAGGTAGATTTACAATTCAGAATTTATCACGTTATTATTATCTGTCGTGCAATTCAAGAAGGCCGAATACGATTATGCGACCCTCCTCTAGGTATTTAGCGAGACAAAAATAGAAAAATTTTACGATAATTTTTATCATCTATTATGATGATACATACGAGTTAATAGTAATGAATGACACTTACTCATTTTATCGATTTCGCACAAGTCCTCTTTCGGTACCAGGAATAAATTTAATATTTGTTGCATTTAGGACATAAAGTTTTTCGCCCGACATTATATAAAGACTAAAAATATTCAAATAATATTCCCTACTTTTTTATTCGGAAGTTCAAAACGTACAGAGAAGTTTTTATCAGCCCTTGATTTAACATATTTCCATATAATAATTGATTGCCTAATGCCAATCATGATGGCGAAGAAAGCGAGGGTGCGTTTGAAGAACTCGGTATATTATATTCAAATGAGCAGCCGAGCTTATTAAGGAGCAGTTTTCAAAAAAATCGGCCGCTTCCAATAGGTAAACGATTTAAATGCGGCACGCTCGTAAATGAATCTATGCTAGAATATTACAGAGATAAATAATTTATATTGTGCAACTTATTTCTTTTTCAAAGCAATGAATAGAGTCTATTTCACGAAACCATGAGTATGGAAATCAATTTCAAGCGATCAAGCGAGTGGCTACAACAATGGTTTCTAGGTAGCTCAGTTATACAATTTAGCAGAGTAAAGCTCTATTTTCTAATCAATAGCTATGCCCAGTACGGATATTTTTGCCTTATTTTAAATTGTTTTTGTAAATCGATCTTACCGCTATCTTTATTGGATGTTTGCCAACTTCAGTTAAGGGCAGAATGGCTTTCTGCGGCTGCGCATCCTTCCGTAGGATTAACAGCCCAACGACAATTGAAACAATTATCACGACTAGGCCAATAACAATGTACAAAATTATCAAGTTACCACTGCCCTGTTTCGATTCCTGGGATACATATCAAAATAAAAAACTCGTATTTTACCTATGAAGTACTTAGTTAGAATATCAGTAGCGATTTCAAAAGATGAGACCAGATTTTCGGGCGTAGATAAACAGCGGCCAAATTCTGGGGTCCGATGGGGCAAAATGTCCGAAAATAGCAACATAAATCAAATTCCGCAGGTGTGTCAATCTTGGAGGGGGTGCACAGAATTCTCAGGAGTTCCATATCATAAATGCACGACATGGCCAATCAGGGGGAGGTCTGGGGAGGGTCAAAAATTGAACTTTTTGGCCAGAATAATCTCAAAACTAATATTAGCGCTAAAATAACGTTAAAACTACATTATTACACAGTTTTCGGTCAATTTGAAGCAGTTTTGAAAAAAAACTTAATATTTATCCGTTTTGGCCTTAATCTCGCCTCATTTTCCCTGGGGGATCTTCCACAATTGCACAGCATGGCCGATTTTAGCGGGGGGGGTCAGCCGGTATGAGTAAGGTCAAAGATTGAGCTTTTTCTGGGCCGAAATGACTTTAAAAAATAGTAAAAGTGCTAAAGTAGCGTTAAAACCATGTTATTACACAATTTTGGCCAATTTAAAGCACTTCTGAAGTGAATTTTTCAATTTTCGTTTGTCTTTGGTCCCCGTTTCGCCTCATTTCCCCTTACAAAGGTTTCATTTTTCTATTTTGAGGGGGTCTTATTGACCTCCAAAACCCCTATGGTGCATGTCTGATCCACAACCCACGCCTATTTGAGTACGCAGGTACTATCTATAATTTCAATTAGTATGATTTGGAATTTTCGGTATATGGAATCAGCAAGAAGCGTTGTTCAAAAAGCTTGCAAATGCTTGTAAATTATTAATAAATAGGCTCACCCACCACCCCAGAAACACAAAAGGCAAAATTTTATCAAGAAAAATAAGGGAAATTAGGATTGAAAACGGACAACGTCGCCTAAACTTCAAGCCCTGGATCCAAAAGTGGGTCACAGTATACTTTCAGCATGAAATGCTAAAAAATAGGTCTATTTGCCGCAAGTGTGGTAATTACGACACTTGCGTGCCGTGAAAAAACTATTGCACTATTTTGGATATAGCGCTTAGTGTGGACGACGTTGGATAGAATTTTAACTATATTGTAGAAGTGCTTGAAATGGACAAGGAACTGTAGACAAATGTAGTCAGTGTGATATTTTAGCGTTTATAGCGTATTTTAAATTCATTTTAGTTAAGAAAAGTTTTCTGGCTGACCCCCTTCAGAACGACCGCGCAATGCATCTACGGTTTCGATCAATAGGAATAAGTTTTTAGCATCGTTTGCATCCTTAACAAGCCTATTCTTTCTTTTAGCTTATGATTTGCCCACATACACGAATTTTGTAAACTCAAATTATATGACGCATTTCAATCGGACGGATTAACCGAGTCAGATTTCGAGAGCCAAAATAATTCACCTCAGCAGCCTAACAGCATCTTTATCAGGACGCGCGACCTACGAATACATAAATTTATTTATTCGATGCTGCTTACTTCAATCGACTTCCGATTCTAAGTCTTTAGAAAAGTTAAGAGATGGATGATATTTAAAAAATATAAACATGAAAGCCAAAAGTGAATCTAAGATCGCATTTTACTGGCGACCCCCCAGATTTCTAGATTTTCCGTAAAAAAAGTAGTAAAAAGGGTTCCTTTTTACGCGTTTTTAGCTCATTTTTTGGCTCAAAAGTCTCAAAATTTTCGGTTTTTGACTATATTTTCTTCAATTTACTGATTTTCTTAAATTTTTTAATGTATTTATGTTCTAGAAAGAACAAGCATTGTCTTAAACGTCAAAAACAAAGTTTCTGACGTGTATCGTTTTTTAGTCCAAAAGGGCTCTTTTTAAAAATTTTTTGGGCCTGACCCCCATGGAATCCCTATGCTCCACATTTATCGTAATAGCTTTGAATTTTTGGCATGCTTTTTGGGATTTCTTCCACTTTCACATCATCCGTCCAGACCCCTCTAAATTGGGTTGTTGTCCATGTATGCCTAAGACTGGTGCCCTTTCATCAAATCTATCGATCCATTTACCAAAACTTTAAAATACTGAATAAATAATTTCTTAAAGCACTGAACGGTTTTCGTTTGATGGAATTTGACCGAATGTCTGTAAAAAATGGGTGTAATATGGACTGAAAAGTTGTATTTTTTGTAAAAGGTCCCTTTGTAGAGGTATAAAGATGGTCCCCAAAAGTCTTTGTACATTTTGTACATGCCAATTTTTGTATACTATAATATGGTAAAGTAGCGAGTTTAGTGCGGTAAAACAGATTTTTTCGACCTTTGTTAGCGTATTTTAGCTTATTTCTGGGTTTTTGACGCCAAAAAAAATTACGAAAAATTGTCTCCAAACGGCGCGAAGCGCGGAAAAATTCAACATTTTTCCATACTAAATGCAAATTCTGCCATTATAAAGATATATAGCACAGACAATTACTTTTTCGAGCGCGAAGCGCCGAAAATTTTTCAGAATTTTACACCTCTTTACCCTTTTGTCTCCCAAAAATCTTTGTACTTGTACAAAACCGGTCCCGAAAAAGTCTTTGTAGATCGAGAAAAACCTTTGCCGAATACAAAATAAATCGTGCTCACTTAAGATTTTATATTAGAAAAAATCTAATTCAAGGTGAAATATTACTGTGAGGCTGTGGACGGATTGACGATGCCGGGCAATGTCGCTATATCAACCGGGGATATTGGGGTTGTCGGAGAAGCAGTTTGGCGAGTGGACGTGACATTAGTCGTTGACCTTGTAGTGGATGTTGGTCGATTTAGACAATCAGTCTGGTTACAATCAGAATAATATTCCATCGGACAATTCTTGCCAAGTTTGGTAATCTCGAACCAGTGCCGCTGCTGACACTTTTCTCCAATCAAATAGCACGGTTCAGTGAGGTTGAGGAATTGACAATATCGCGTGAATTCACATATGTATTTCATGATAGAATCAATCATTCGATATAATACGTTGTAGGGTGGTTGGACAAGCCATTTATTTACCAGTGCGAATTCTGACAAACTTACGGATGACGTTATTTCAGCTGGAAGTGAAAATTAATTCATTCAGGTGTTGAAATTAGTGACTATAGAGCTTCTGAGCTAAAAATTGCCTTTTAAATCAGATAAACGGTAAAATAGCGACGATACTGCAGTGAACAATTACTTGTCTATCCGAATACCCCAGAATTGGATTTTGTAATTTTTTTGTTTTTTCTCGCAATTCTTTGATGCCGATGGATAGTGCTCGTTGAGAAACATTGGAAAAATGGTGTTTTTTCACCATACCACCATTTTAGGACCATTTTTTGACCCTTGAAAGATCTTGCACACCCACTCCCCCAGAGTTTCGGTGCTACCCACCTATGTGTGTGACTATTGTATGCTTGCCTTATTTTCTTAGAAAATTTTAGCTTTGGTCTTTCCGCGATATATAGCTGGACCATGCATAAGCAGCGTCTCTAAAGTATGGGAATCTGGCGGTCCAAAAATTTTTATAAAGTAAAAAGTACCTAAAAATTTTTTCGTGGGGGCAAAAATACCATTTTTCAACATATCTCGTTAAGTTTCATCTACAGTATATAAAAATAAAAATACGGGAAAAGCGGAAAAGTGTCTCCTTTTAAAAAGTTAAACCTGGCTTAGATGTTAAGGAATCTAGGTGAAAGTTCACGAGAGTCCTCAAATCACTTCAGCTCTGAAATATCAGTCGTTAACAATTGTTTTGAACATACAAATAGCTAATCGTACCACCTTGACGGAAATGCTATTTCTCGTGATTAAACACAGGCGGGTAATTTCATTTTTGTTCGCTTCTGATTCAATTAAAATTAGCAAGGATCTAAATAAGGAAGAAATACAAAAAGCTGTAATTTTCCTCCTTATGATTATGCACGCATTGCATTATTTAAGATTGATCATAGGAAGTGATTGAAACAAAATATAATCCGAGAATAAAATGATTGGCTCATATTACATTATGTATTAAAAGTTAATAATATTAAGCCTACAAATACAGGTTGGGTCAAAAATGAATCGCATATTGTTAGTTTTAGCTCCTCAAATATTTGACCAAATTAAACGCGGTTTGTTTTGTTAAAGAGTGTATTATTGCTGCAGGAATTTAGTAAAGTTTCAATTATGCTAGCTGAGGTGTCATTATTTTACACTAAATCGTTTTTCCAGGACTTTGCAAATTTAGTGCATAAAATAAGATATATTTAAACATTATATGTCTTCAACATAAAAATTTCAATAAACGCTATTTGATTTCATTGATTATAATTCTTTATTATTGTTTATTATTCTGCTTATTTTTATTCTGATTAGCTTAGACCATACATGGGCAGCGACAGAATCTGGGGTATGGTTTGAAATTGGCAACAATCACAAAAAAGCCGAGAAATTAAACTCTGGGGGAAGGGTTATGTCGATTTTTGGAGGTCTACTGGATTCTTGGGGAGGGGGTGACAAACTCCCCAATCCCCCACGCTAGTCTGTGGTTTAGACTACGTGGAACAAATGCACTCTTTTTACGAGCTGCATTCGTTATCAACGTTTTTGATTTGCAAACGTGTGCCAAAACATGCAACTTTTGTAAGAAATTTTATTATTTTACAACAGCACAAATTGCCATAAAGAAAATCAAATCAGTGATAGCTGAATAAAGTGGCCTCATAATAAATAGACTAAAAGAAGCTTCAAACAATTGTCACAGGGCGCTGTACAGTTAAAAGCAACAAATGCAATTAATGTTTCTGGCAGATGCTTTATAACTCAGAAAACGACTTTTTCCAAATTGCTAGTACATTTTGGACAATTAAATAACTGTAGTTATCATTTTATCTTCTCAATGCAGGGATAAGGATAATCGGCTTTTCATGAAAGCAAACCGCATTCAAAAATTGATTTTGTCATTAAGAAATCGTACGGTCAAATAGGCGATTCGTTTCTTTGACCCACCCTGTATAAGAAAAACCGTCCCCATCAAACAGTTATAGCAAAAATTTGCAAGGTCATTTACCCTCCCCTTCCTTAGAACTGGCCAGCTAACCTTGCTCAAAATATTGAGCCATAATATGTATGCATGTCTATGCCTGCTAAGCAATTCAAACTAGTATAATTGTAATCAATTGAGCAGGCTTATGAATCATACCGTGGCGTTGGGGGTTTGGGGGTATGCACCCCACCAGAAATCAAAATACCCCTCCCAGAAAACAAAATATCACCCAGAATTATATTTTTTTAAATTTTATTTTTGTTTTTTTCTCGCAATTTTTTTATGCCAATGGATAGCGCTCGATGAGAAACGTTGAAAAATGCCATATCACCATTTTATGGCCATTTTTGACCTTTGAAAAAATCTCGGACCCCCCCCTCCCTCAGAACTTTGGTGCCGCCCATCTATGCTTATGGTCAATTTAAAGAAATTCAGAAGAAAATTTTAAATTTTCATCCATTTTTCGCTTTAATTTTGCCTCATTTTCCTCCAGAAAATTTCCCATTTTTCAATCCCGGGGGTCTGACTTTCGAACCACCAGAGGCATTTCTGGTAACGAGCACACATGGGCGTATGGGATAGTCTGGGAGTGGATTTGCACACCCCCCCGAAGTTAAAAAACCTCCTTCAGATTACTGCAGACCTCCAGAATTCTATTTTTAGTAACATTTTTGTCGATTTTCCTCATCCTGACCCCCCAGAATTTCCTTGCTGCCCATGAATGGTAACGAGTGTTCATTTGGCGAGTCATCGATTCGATCTCGCTTCAACATGTCGTTATCAGTGTTTTACAATGATTAATTTTGAATATTTTGAATCTTCCTTGAAAAACTAAAATGATACTGGAAAAATTTTCGAAATATGTTGAAACCTTAAAGAATTACAGGTGAAAAAGTCCTAAATTACAGTATTTTACCCATCAGACTAGGGTTGTTATAGTTAACGATATTAAAACGAAAAATATCGTTAACGACGAGTTTTTGAGTCGTCGTTACCGAAACGATATTTTTTTCGAGAGTAGTCGTTAACGAAAACGATATTAATTTTGGTAAATAATATCGTGAAAATAACGTTAGTTTTTCTGTACATACATTGGATCCTATTTGACTACATACCTACTGTACTAGTTTGCTGAGTAGGCTGCTGGTTGGATTGGGGGATGGTACAACAGACAGACAGAGCCGATCCTTCATGGCGTCTTAACCACACGTACATACGTGTGGGGGAGTTAAGGGATTAACCATACATGTAAAGCATAGGGATTCTAGGGGTCAGGCCAAGAAATTTAAAAAATGGCCATTTCACGCTAGAAACCAATGGGTACCTACCATACATGGGCAGCAAGAAAATTCTGGAGGGCGTGAAATCGCCAACAATGTTACTAAAATAAAATTCTGGAGGGGTCTACAGTAATCTGAGGGGGCTTTTTCAACTTCTGGAGAGGTTGTATACCCCCAGACCCCACATCCATGTGTGGTACCTACACGCCTAAAACACTGTTATTTACCGTTTCGGACAGTGCTCTTTCTTTCTAGTACACAAAAACAATAAATTTCGAAAAGTATGTCAAAAGTCGAGTAAATTGAACAAAATATGATCAAAAATTTGTATACGCCGAAAATTATTCACTTTTGAGCCAAAGATGAGCTAGAAACGCATAAAAAATCACACTCTTTACAATTTTTAATGAAAAGGAGGGGGATGCATCTACACTGGATCTTGGGAGGGGGTTTGAGGAGCAGCACTTTTCATCCCCAGAAAATTTGCACCCTGAAAAAATTTTTTCAATACCAGATTTTGCGAGTTTTTCAAAGTCTCCGGAAGTTCCTTGAAAATTCGAAGAAAAGGTGCCGTTTCAAGCGTTTTTAGTCATTATTTGCTCAAAAATGTCAATTTATCGGCGCTTCGCGCTATATACTTATGTTTTGAATAAATTTTATTTAATTTGTTCGACTTTTTTCCTAAATTTTTTGTTTTTATGCTCTAGAATGATAGAGCATCGTCAGTAACGCGGAGAACGATGTTTTTGACGCGTAACGACCATTTAGGCCCAAAAAGGCACAAAATCATTCCCAGACTTCCCATGCAGTGCATGCCTTGTCAAGCTCTCCCAACCTTCCCCCAAGAAAACGTTATGTCTTGCTACCCTCAGAATCTAAAAAACCTACCGCAAAGATCAATAACCCCTAGCATAGAATTTTGGCGTATTGGAATTTACGCCCATTTTAACCCTCCAGAATTTGGCTGCTGGCCTTACAATAGGCCATTGCGGGAAACGCGTTATTCAAAATATTAGTCATTTGTCCACAACGTGATGGGTTGGTAAGAAAGTCGTCCCCTATTTTGCTTTAAACTGATTGGTTGAATTGTTGATGCTTTCAAATCGCTTACGGTAAAAAGTCTCAAGAATTTCGAAACAGAACTAAAGAACAATGACAATACATGTAAACAGGAGAAATGCTAAATATAATTAAAAATGATATCAATATCCTTAGAGATATTTTTTGGGTCGCCGTTTTCGTTAACGAAACATTATTTTTTCTGAAAAAATATCGTTAACGGATACGAAAACGGAATTTTTTTCAACTATTGATAACAACGCTACATGCGACGGCAATCTTGAAAAAATGCGAATTCTTTTTCAAGTCAAACAAATAGGCAATCATTCGAAAGCGCTTTTTTGGGCTTTCTAAAATGTGCTCCTTTTTCTGACAAACTAGTTTCATTTTGAAATTATCTACCCAAAACATTTCATTTTATAAAAATCCATCATGTGGTTCTTATGTTAATCTTAAAAATAGCTATTTCACTGAAGTGCATTATTCAACGGTGAAGTGGGTAATTGCTTCGGCCTGCAGTTGTACTGTAGGTGCACAATATGTAATTTGCATTACGTTTTCTAAGACCCCAATTAATGTTGATTATTTATTATTTTTGTTTTTTTTCATAAGTATCAATGGATGAAAAGTTAGAAGCATAAATGTACCAAATTCTTCAATTTGGGTGAAAACGGCGTGTCAACAGACACATTTCTTGATAAGACACGACAAATACTTAACACTTAAGATTAAGTGCTCAACATAGAGGCTTACTTTCGTTCATCAGGATAATAAAATTCGTCATGTCGCTCAACTTTTCGTTGAATAATGTGGCTACAGCGGAGCTGTTCCAGAAGCCAGTCGACAGTACTGGAAAGAAGGGTGTGGATATTATAGGAATTATTCAGGAAAAATAATCGAGAAATTTCTAGCCCAGGTGTCGACTCAGCTTTTAATTACCAAGAATAAAAATAAAATGGAATGGAAAGAAACATTATTTTTCGATGTTTATTTACCAAATACGATTTGCTGGCATCACATGTGTAACGGCTCAAAGCTCAATGAGGGGTAGTCCACCATTTTTATTTGGAGGAGGTAATTGACTATCAAATTTTGGAGAAAAATGGAGAAAAAGCCCCTAAGAATCACCAAGAAAATACAAGTTCTTATCGAACAGGAAGGAAAGGCAAAATATTTCTGACTTTGAGGAGGTGGGGACGACCGACTTGAGCTTTGGGATCCCCATACCTCTGTTACATATATGATTAACATCATAAATCGCATTTAAATGAAAATAATTTAAAAGTATGATTTTGGGGATCATGGATTTCGTTTCATGTAAACACCAGACCACACCTGGGCGTGGGGGCTTTGGGGGTAATGCACCCCTCGAGCAACCCAAATAACCCGCCCAGAAATCAATTTTTGAAATTTTTTTGTTTTTTTCGCAATTTTTTGATGCCAATGGATAGTGCTCGATGAGAAACGTTGAAAAATGGTGTTTTCTTCGCCATACCGCCATTTTTAAGGCCATTTTTGACCTTTGAAAAATCTTGCACCCCCCAGAATGTTCTTGCTGACCACGTATGCACCAGATCCCTTCCTCAAGCCCACAGTTACAAATTAGTAAGTATTATTCAGGCAGGCGCTGATACATGATATGAATTCGATATGGCTAACACTTTAAAATAAAGCCTTGATCGAAATGCGAAGAATTTTAAGAATACTATTTAAGGTAAATTATGAAGACGTAGCAGTCTAGCTTAAACACGCCGTAGATAACCATTCCACAAAGTTGATGGTTAAAACGCTAGGTTTTGCATACCTTTTTAGCAGTAGGAATAAAGAAGCACAAAATATGAAAATATTAAATAGATTGAATAGAACTACCAGGACGTGAAAAAGTTGATAAGATATTCTAATAAAATAAAAAAGATAGATAAAAAATATTGGATGATAATATGAATAGAATAAAATAAAAAGTCGATCAGACATAGGGTGGCCCAAAAGAGTGTAAAAAATATTTTAATTATTGCTATGGCTGTACTAAATATATCGCAGATTTATAAACGTTTTTCGAAAGAGCAAACATAAGGTAACACATGTAAAGTTTCGAGTTAGGTACTGCTAAAATTCATCTTTTGATTTACACTTATGTAAATGTAGCTTTTTCGGTAACTGACGTAAAACTTCTAAAGTAGCTCGAAAGGATTCAAAAACTCTTCTTTATAACTTTTATTCTGTTTGATTTAGGGTAATGTGGTTTAAATCATTTAAGAGAAAGAATCTTCGGCTAAAGGGCCTCTAATCCGCGGTTTTGGATTGTTTGAATTTGTTTGATACATCGAATTATATTCAATCATGACTTCTTAATGGATAAACGCAATAGAATGTAAAATGATGAAAAACTTACAGAAGTAGAGTAAAACGAATAATAAGATATTTATGACTATTAACACCTCTAGATAAAAACTTTTTCCGTTATAACTAACAAAAATTTAGACCAAAGAAGCAATTAGCTAAGGTAACTCGATGAAGCTTTACAATTTTGTTGCCACTCGCTCTTTCAAAAACCGTTTGCGATTTTGCGATGTATACAACACAGCTATAGTTATGATTAAAATATTTTGTACCTACCTTTTTTGTGCCATCTTCTATGTACGACGCAATTGTGGAGAGATAATGTCATCATATTATCAATATCTTAGAATACATATCAAAAAGTCTTTTAATGGTATCTGCATGTTATTTGATGATCATGTCCATTGCAATTTCTATTTGTGCTAAGGAAGTTTATATGTTTTTTCTCAAATTTAATTTCTTTCTCAATATCTCTTCTTTTACCTTTTCTCTTATTTTTATACTAAAATAAATATTCTCGCTTTTTCGCTCTAATGACCCGTGTTATTAAAGGATTTATAGGAAGTCATGAAAACGGGAAAATTGAAAAAAAGAAAGAAAGGCAATGAAGAGTGGAAAAAACCTCTCAATAATATTTGCCGTTATGATAAAACTTTTTCAAAACAAACTAAATGTGAATGCCGCAATTTTTTGAAGTGATAGATGTAAGGTGATAATTAATGTGTTTTAGTGAATATCTTTTATGCATTTCGTCCGTATTTCCAGTTTTTGATTTAACCTACCGCGTAAGTACTATAAATTACAATCACACCATTCGAGCATAAAGAAGCCCTTTCAACGAAGACGACTACTTTTCTACGATTTTTTGCCATTAGTCCTAATAAAATTTATATATGGTAAGCAAAAACTAATTCCTGATTTTTATATTGCTTAAAAATATAATCACGAGCTTCAGTTTGCAGAATTTTAATCAGCTTTGACGGAATAACAACTTGTTCATGAGGAAGTTTAAAAAATAAACAAGTTCCCTAATGTTTACGTCGTCCACGCTCTTCCTATGCTAATTGATTTATTCTTAATTACAACCTATTAATTAGGTGATTGATTAATTATTAAATCTCACTTATGTTTACGTTATCCATGTTGTTCCGATCTTGCCTATCAGGGCTGCGATGAATCGTATGCAATTCCTCAATAATATATTCGATGTGCTGTATTGGTGTAGCATTAAAAAGCTGACTATACTCATTGAAAATTCTTCCCACTATCTCTCTTTTATGTTCAAAGCAGTCATAATCAGTACAGAAACGATTTTGATCCCTAGACAGATGTATTACGGCTACGTGAGTAAAGTCGTGACCAATGTTGAAAGATTTTTCGATAGAGAATAACATGTATTCGAATATAGGGAATAATTTTTCGGTCAATACGGAGAAATCCCGAGTGTGCTGAAAATCAAGACCTATGGCCAAATTGATCCGTTGAATTCTGCTACATTCTCGACTTTGTGGCGCTTGCGCAGGGTCACCCGACAGCGATATTGTTGCAAAAACATGCCACGCATAATTTGCCTAGAAATTGGGTTAAAGAGTATAAATAATAACATATTTGTGCTTTACGCCAATTGTTGGAAACTATGACGGTAAGAGGCATCGTTGATAGCAAAAACTCAACGAAAATACCAGGAATGCACTTGGGGAATAGGAAAATCTGTGGATCCCCATTGGCTGTCCACTGCATAAGAAAATGGGAAAATTTGTTTTCGGGAAAATAAGGCAATAATGAAGGCCAAAACAGAAATAATACTAAAAATTCGTTGCAACAGTGCTAGAAGTTGACCGAAATATTTTAGATTTTGCTCAATATTTTAGCATTTTACTAATTCTTCAGGGCAATTTGGCACAAAAATCTCCTTAGTTGACCCTCCTAGACCGGCTGACCCTCAGCAGACCGGCGATGCTACGAATCTATGATGATAACGGGTCTGTAATTGTTCAGGCTTTAATGCCTTCCACTTCCTAGACAACAGCACATTTGCTGAAGAAATCTAGAAGGAGTGTGGATCCACGCTTTTTGTAATGGACGGTATGGTACTGCAACTTTTTACGAGATAGTCAAAATATATCGTTATTCAAGTGCCAAGTGGCCTTTTATCGTCGTTACATTGTCTAATTTTATTTGAAATACTACCTAGCGCAGAATGTTTTTTAATTTCTAAATTAACAACAAAGTGTGCGAAAAAACTCAAATTTAGTTCAGTTCAAGTAAAAATTTATCCCGAAGCACCGAAAAATTTTCTTAGAGCTTAAGGGTGCGGAAAGATTCGAATTGCCAGTCTGATTCATTAACTTATGCAGGAGCATACTAAACCGATTAAATTATTTAACGCGAAGCATCGAAATTTTCTCAATGTTTATGCCAAAAATGGAAAAGAACTATACGTAACTATGTTAAAATATTAATTTATACCTACTCGAGAAATCGTTTCAAGTGCCATGAAAATTTTTCGCTTACAAAACAGCTTTCCGGCGTTAAAATACGACTTCAGGCCACTAACAAAGTAAATAAGTATGATAAACAGATATTGTCCACGAAGCACCGGTTAAATTTAAGAAATTACGATAAACCATGGACCAAAATTATTATTACCAAATTACAAAATCATGTATCCCGCCATCTATTTTTTGCTTTAATCATAAGTTTTCAAATGGAAAAAGAAGCACTTTTTTAGGAAGGATAGAAGACGAGCAGTACCTACCATAATTCATTACACTCACCATAGTTATTTGTAGAAATGTTGAATACATCGATGGAGAGTTGAGCAGAAGCGACTCTGATTAGAATGGAAGGTAAGCAGAATAAATTACCGTGTAAACGACGATTTTAAATGTAGGCATTCCGAGAGATATTTCATTAAGCTGAATACTTTACATTAAGAGGCATATAAAAGCAGGGCGTAGCTGAGGAGGATAGGGGGAAGTAGTCCAACTAAATTTTGAAAGTATCAGTACTTTTACAAGGGTCCCTCAATAGGAAAAAATTGCAAAATCTTGCAGCTTATTGATCTGAAACGCCACTGGAATAGATTTTCGCAACTTTTCAAGCTAGTGCTTTTTGGGCACTTCGCTCCATTTTTGTATAAAACATATTCTTTCATTGCAATCTATAGTCTATTTCACGAAACCCTGTGTCCGGATCACAATTTTTGCGTCAGTGTAAATCGACTACAAAAACTGTTCAAACTGCAGCGACAAACATGATGCCGTGCCCAGCAATTGATGAGCGTATGAGGTTTGACAGTGCAAAACTTTGCTACAGTAAGATGCCTAGTGTAGATAAGGTATCTACACGTGCCGTTACATTTGCGGCCAGAACGCTTTTTACCGTGTTTGATTTGACCAACCGGTCTTTGAGATATGTTTCCGGCGCGCTGGCCGTCAAAAAAGCGATTAGTTCGCGGTCGGACCAGACTCCGACAGAAGGACGTGCGGAGGCTATCTAGCCACGCAGCGTTGATTGGTTGGGCTCCAATATCACGCATGTGTTGCGAGGAACACACAACGCGAGTAGCCTGTGGAAACCATATACATCCCTTTTTCTTAACAATACAAAACATAGGCGACATGACCGCTAATCAGGTTAAGCCTGTGTAGAGATCGGAAAAATCAATAGCGCTTGTAGCGCCTTCTCACGTAAATTCTTTACTGACATAAAAATAATATTTTTCTTCTTTTACTGTAATCCCTCTCTGCAATTATTAGTTCGGCTTGGGTCGCGTTTTACTTTCGTCGTCGTCTTGCGTTTTCTTTCGACTTTGTGAACGCCTTCTTTTCCTCAATTTGTTTGGTGTAGATAAAAGTTATATAGCAGCCACCTTAAGGTGCATTATACCACAGGTAGACTGGGTTTTTGGTTGGACGGCCTCGACTATTTCGACTGCCGGAAATTTTGGGTAAAACCTTCTCGTTATTCTATTTTCTCAAAATTCTTCATTCCTTTTTCGAACCAAAAAACTATAAAAAGTATTACATAATGTTTATACAGGATGACAGCCCGGACTAGAGCTCTTATTTGTTGTATTTATTGTCCATTGTGCTGGATACCAAAGTTTGCGCGAAAATTCGATACGATGCGCCGTGACTCGCGAAATTCATGCATGAGAATGACTCGCGGTGCAATTACTAATCTCTTCTTATATTAGCATGTAAAGCAATTGCCTATTAATTTTTGATTCATCGCAGTGGTGGTGTTACAGTATTTCATTTGTTTATTTGGATTAACTCGTGGACAGTTTTTACACGCTGGCTAAGTCATTCTGCAATGCAAAATTTAAAGAAAAAAGCAAACCAGACATATTATCGGAATAAAAAAAACCTAAGAATGTTCTTAAGAATAATATGAATCGAAAATCAATACATTTTTGCTTACAACCAAGTTTAAGCATGCCTTTTTAAGGTCAAATTAGCCCATCGAATTCTGTTTCTTGGTTTTCCTAAATTCCTGTCCGTGTTCCGACTCAAGCTATATGGATGAAAACTAATCGGATACTCGAATTTATATTGAAACAAGTTGCGCAAAAATACGGTAGCGATAAAAAGAGATGTAAGAAATGCATATGAAGAACAGTTTTTTAAAAGTAAAATGGTCCGATTGTACACAAATGTGAATTTTACTTTACGGTTCACTAACTGTTAGTAGGATAACAGGCGTACAAGAACAATCTAGAAGGAACGATAGTATGAAAGACGACACAAAAATGTAACGACATCATATAAATCGCCCATGCAAGCAAAATAAGAATCGGGCAGTAGAGCTAACGTTTTATTGCTTTTTGGTAGAAGCAGGTAATTTAGCATCCGTGATCAATTGCTAAGTGAAGGCATCGAAACGCCAGAAGACGATTCGGAAGCACTTTTTGATGATCCTGGGGCCGTCGCGACTCCTTCAGGGCCAAGCTTGGTGACCTCTCCAAGATTTTCTCCCGCGCTGCTTTTATAGTCGCGAGGCTGGGAAAAAACAAAACAGAGTTTACCACCTAAATGTCAAGAAAAAGGAAAAATAATAAATTGAGACAAAAGGATTATCTTTGTACAAAGCACAGTAGCAGAGAAAGGATTTGTTGTGACCCTCTAGACCTTCTTTCCCTATAGACCGACTGTCCCACTAGACCCACTATTTTGCGACCGTCCCACTAGCCCCACTGTCTCGAAAGGCCCACCAGAAAAAATTAAAGTAGCTATATTACGCGCAAAACGGAAATTGATTATTAAAATGCTTAAAGGGAACCCTGCAAACTATTCCCATCTCATAAATTAAGAACACATCTAAAGTGTGCGAACAAAAATCGTTTTCTCTATTTCACGTAAATGATTGCTGACAAATTTTCGTGCGCATGAATCGTGATAAAAGAATGTTACTTTATTTGTTACTACATGCATTGTTACTTTATTCAAATGGCATTATTACATGTCCATCTTGAGGTACGCTGGCATAAAAATGAGCGCTAATGATCAGCAAATCATGTCTGTAGTTACGTTTAAAATTTGGCAGCTTTTATCCACTTATGTACGCATTTTTTAGATTTTTTTTAAAAATATAAAAACTCATTATCATCAGCTTTACAAAACATAGTATAGTTGACTTCATAGAGAGTGTAAAACTGAAATTCGCGCGACCAAAAGTCACAATGGGGAAGACTGAGTTCACAAATGCTACTCCTTTTTTGTTTTGAAAAGCATATTTTGATTTCGGTCTATTGACAATGAACTAATTAAAATTTTTGACCATAGTTACGACAAAAGTACTGAAATGCACTTTCGCTTAACTAGGTTTGACAAGAGCGCATTCATATAGAATAAAAATGTGTTCATGAAGAATAATGGTCGGTCGCCTACATACGTGGGCAGCAACAAAATTTTGGGGGAGGGGTGCAAGATACTTCAAAGGTCAAAAAAGGGCCTTAAAAATGGTGGTATGGCGAAAAAAACACCATTTTTCGATGTTCCTTATAGAGCACTATTCATTGGCATCAAAAAATTGCGAAAAAACAAAAAACAATTTCTAAAATTGAATTCTGGGGGTATTTTGATTCCTTAGGGGGTATTTTGGTTTCTCGGGAGGGGGTGCATACTCTCCCCATACCCCCATGCCCAGGTGTTGTCGCCTACCTTTGCCACTCACAATTGACATAGTAATGTAGATATCTGGGCCCGGTTTCAATATCTTTAGGCTTAAGCCAAGCTTCACCCGCCGTTTACCGTGTCCTATGCCGGAGGCATAATAAATCACTTTCTTGGCATTTTTTTCTGTCCTATCTCATCCATGTGTCCAAAACTTTGTCTAGCCTCGTTTTGGCTTAACTTACATCGTTTTTAATGGTTTAGCCGAAGAGGAGTTATAGAGTTGTAAGAAATAAGCATTTTTTGGCCTATTTACAGTGATGTCACAAAAACTCAAGATGGAAAAATAACGTTCTAATTAGAAAATTTAGTGATTTTTTCCTTTCCAGCTAATGCATCCCCTGAATGTGTTTAACACAACAGAAATCTACTTTTTCTTGTTTTTGCATTATGTAACAGGTGCCTGTTCGGATCTAGTATACAATTTACCCGCCACCGTTTTTTAGCCGATTCAAATAAGCTACAGTGACCAACACTATTTTTATTGATGCGAGTCAGAACGTGTTTAATAATTTTTGTGTAAAGTTTGGTCACTGTAGCTTATTTGAATCGGCTAAAAAACGATGGCGGGTAAATTGTATACTAGATCCGCCTATTCTTATACATTGAGATAGTTTTTAATTATACCTCATTCTAAAATAATTTCCTTAGAAATTAACATACATATTCAGAAAGAGCATAAAAAATTGCACTAAATGAAAGTTATAGCCGTCAGAGAATGTTAAGAAGGCATAGCTTAATATGCACTACGAGTTTATGCCATGATTAAAATTTGACTGCAAAAACATGATGGTCAACGGAGTGTTAAACCTGACTAATGAAGTCAGATTTAAGCCTGGCTTAAGCTAAAGATATTGAAACTGGGCCCTGTACTGTTTTACGAACGCTAAACAAATCATCTTTTGCATGCTTTAATTAGTGATTTCTGTACATTATCTGATAAAAAGTTATCAGGTTATTAATTAAATAAATACTTTACTTAATTTGTACAATTTACCGGTCAACCTTTTAAAGCATTTATGTTTTGCTTATAAAAGTAGGTAAACAGAGTATTTTTGTTTTTGCACCTAAGCATGTGCATAAGCACACAGCCTTCCTCTTTTCTAGTGGGTCCTCCGAGACAGTGGAACTAGTGGGATGGTCGTAAAATGGTGGGTCTAGTGAGACACCTCATTATGCACGTGGTGGGTCAAGTGGGATTTCCGATGGGTCTAGTGGGACGAAAAAGTGGGCCTAGTGGGATGGTGGGTCTAGTGGGACAGTGTGTCTAGCTGGACGGTGAGTATAGTGAGATGGGACCGAGAAAAGTATCGGAGCAGGTAGATTAACAATTCAGAATTTAAAGCGTTATTATCTGTCGTACAATTCAAGAAGGCCGAATGCGATTATGCGACCCTCCTCTACGTATTTAGCGAGACAAAAATAGAAAAATTTTGCGATAATTTTCATCATCTTTTATGATATTTACAAGTTAATAGTAATGAATGACACTTACTCATTTTATCGAATTAGCGGAAGTCCTCTTTCGGTACCAGGAATAAATTTAAAAAGTACAGAGAAGTGTTTATCAGCCCTTGATTTAACAAATTTCCACAAAATAATTGATTGCCTAATGCCAATCATGATGGCGAAGAAAGCGAGGGTGCGTTTGAAGAAGTCGGCATATTATATTCAAATGAGTAGCCGAGCTTATTAAGGAGCAGTTTTCAAAAAACTCGGCCACTTCGTATAGGTAAACGATTTAAATGCGGCACGCTCGTAAATAAATCTATGCTAGAATATTACAGAAATAAATAATTTATATTTTACAACTTATTTCGTTTTCAAAGCAATGAATAGAGTCTCTTTCACGAAAGCATGTGTATGGAAATCAATTTTAAGCGATCAAGCGTGTGGCTACAACAATGGTTTCCTGGTAGCCTCAGTTATACAATTAAGCTTAGTAAAGCTCCATTTTCTAATCAATAGCTATGCCCAGTATGGATATTTTTGCCTTAGTTTAAATTGTTTTTGTAAACCGATCTTACCGCTATCTTTATGGGTTGTTTGTCAACTTCACTTAAGGGCAGAATGGCTTTCTGCGGCTGCGCATTCTTCCGAAGGATCAACAGCACAACGACAATTAGAACAATTATCACGACTATTAGGCCAATAACGATGTACAAAGATATCAAGTTACCACTGCCCTGTTTTGATTCCTGGAATACATTTAATATAAAAATGAAAAACTCGTATTTTAGCTGTAAAGTACTTAGTTAAAAAATCAGTAGCGAAAGATGAGATCTTAGAGGTAGTCCGCTGGTTTCTTAGGGGGTCCAGATCAGAGATGCACAACATGGCCGATCTGGGGGTAGGGTCTGGGGTAGGGTCAAAAATTAAACGTTTTTGGACCAAAATAATCTTAAAAACTGGTATAAGCGCTAACATAATTTTAAAACTAAGTTAGTACACAGTTTATGGTCAATCTGAAGCAGTTCTGAAAGAAAAATTTAATTTTTATCCGTTTCACCCTAATTTCGCCTCATTTTTTCCCACAAAATTTTCCCTCTTTCGATTCTGGGGCCTAGACCACAACAGCAGGGCCGATTTTGGGAGGGGTCAGTCAGTCTGGGCAAGGTCAAAAACTGAGCTTTTTTGGGCCGAAATGACCTCAAAAATTCTAAGTCTTAAGAAAAGTTAAGAGATGGATGATGTTTATAAAATATAAACATTGAAGCCATAAGCGATTTTAAGATCGCATTTCACTGGCGACCCCCAGATTTCTAGATTTACCGTAAAAAAGTTGTAAAAAGGGTTCCTTTTTACGCGTTTGTAGCTCATTTTTTGGCTCAAAAGTCTCAAAATTTTCGGTTTTTGACTATAATTTCTTCAATTTACTGATTTTCTTAAATTCTTTTAATGTATTTATGTTCAAGAAAGAACAAGCATTGTCTTAAACGTCAAAAACAAAGTTTTTGACGTGTATCGTTTTTTAGTCCAAAGAGGCTCTTTTTAAAAAATTTTTTGGGCCTGACCCCCTGGAATCCCTATGCTCTACATTTATAGTAATAGCTTTGAATTTTTGGCATGCTTTTGGGATTTCTTCCACTTTCACATCATCCGTCCAGACCCCTCTAAATTGGGTTGTTGTCCATGTATGCCTAAGACTGGTGCCCTTTTATCAAATCTATCGATCCATTTACCAAAACTTTAAAATACTGAATAAATAATTTCTTAAAGCACTGAACGGTTTTCGTTTAATGGAATTTGACCGAATGTCTGTAAAAAATGGGTGTAATATGGACTGAAAAGTTTGACTGTCCTCGGTATTTTTTGTAAAAGGTCCCTTTGTAGAGGTATAAAGATGGTCCCCAAAAGTCTTTGTACATTTTGTACATGCCAATTTTTGTATACTATAATATGGTAAAGTAGCGAGTTTAGTGCGGTAAAACAGATTTTTTCGACCTTTGGTAGCGTATTTTAGCTTATTTCTGGGTTTTTGACGCCAAAAAAAATTACGAAAAATTGTCTCCAAACGGCGCGAAGCGCGGAAAAATTCAACATTTTTCCATTCTAAATGCAAATTCTGCCATTATAAAGATATATAGTACAGAAAATTACTCTTTTCAGACGCGAAGCGCCGAAAATTTTTCAGAATTTTACACCTCTTTACCCTTTTGTCTCCCAAAAATCTTTGTACTTGTACAAAGACCGGTCCCGAAAAAGTCTTTGTAGATCGAGAAAAACCTTTGCCGAATACAAAATAAAGCGTGCTCACTTAAGATTTTATATTAGAAAAAATCTAATTCAAGGTGAAATATTACTGTGAGGCTGTGGACGGCTGGCTTGACGATGCCGGGCAATGTCGCTATATCAACCGGGGATATTGGGGTTGTTGGAGAAGCAGTTTGGCGAGTGGAGCGTGACATTAGTCGTTGACCTTGTAGTGGATGTTGGTCGATTTGGACAATCAGTCTGGTTACAATCAGAATAATATTCCATCGGACAATTCTTGCCAAGTTTGGTAATCTCGAACCAGTGCCGCTGCTGACACTTTTCTCCAATCAAATAGCACGGTTCAGTGAGGTTGAGGAATTGACAATATCGCGTGAATTCACAGATGTATTCCATGATATAATCAATCATTCGAAATAATACGTTGTAGGGTGGTTGGACAAGCCATTTATTTACCAGTGCGAATTCTGACAAACTTACGGATGACGTTATTTCAGCTGGAAGTGAAAATTGATTCATTCAGGTGTTGAAATTAGTGACTATAGAGCTTCTGAGCTAAAAAATTGCCTTTTAAATCAGATAAACGGTAAAATAGCGACGATACTGCAGTGAACAATTACTTGTCTATCCGAATACCCCAGAATTGGATTTTGTAATTTTTTTGTTTTTTCTCGCAATTCTTCGATGCCAATGGATAGTGCTCGTTGAGAAACATTGGAAAAATGGTGTTTTTTCACCATACCACCATTTTAAGACCATTTTTTGACCCTTGAAAGATCTTGCACACCCATCCCCCAGAGTTTCGGTGCTACCCACCTATGTGTGTGACTATTGTATGTTTGCCTTATTTTCTTAGAAAATTTTAGCTTTGGTCTTTCCGCGATATATAGCTGGACCATGCATAAGCAGCGTCTCTAAAGTATGGGAATCTGGCGGTCCAAAAATTTTTATAAAGTAAAAAGTACCTAAAAATTTTTTCGTGGGGGCAAAAATACCATTTTTCAACATATCTCATTAAGCTTCATCTACAGTATATAAAAATAAAAATACGGGAAAAGCGGAAAAGTGTCTCCTTTTAAAAAGTTAAACCTGGCTTAGATGTTAAGGAATCTTGATGAAAGTTCACGAGAGTCCTCAAATCAATTCAGCTGTGAAATGCGAGTCGTTAACAATTGTTTTGAACATACAAATAGCTAATCGTAACACCTTGACGGAAATGCTATTTCTCGTAAAAAACACAGGCGGGTAATTTCATTTTTGTTCGCTTCTGATTCAATTAAAATTAGCAAGGATCTAAGTAAGGAAGAAATACAAAAAGCTGTAATTTTTCCTCCTTAATGATTATGCACGCATCGTATTATTTATGATTGATTATAGCAAGTGATTGAAACAAAATATAATCCGAGAATGATATGTGTGGCTCATATTACATTATGTATTAAAAAGTTAATGAATTAAGCCTACAAATACAGGTTGGGTCAAAAATGAATCGCATATTGTTAGTTTTAGCTCCTCAAATATTTGACCAAATTAAACGCGGTTTATTTTATTAAAGAGTCTATTATTGCTGCAGGAATTTAGTAAAGTTTCAATTATGCTAGCTGAGGTGTCATTATTTTACACTAAATCGTTTTCCCAGGACTTTGCAAATTTAGTGCATGAAATAAGATATATTTAAATATTATATCTCTTCAACACAAAAATTTCAATAAACGCTATTTGATTTCATTGATTATAATTCTTTATTATTGTTTATTATTCTGCTTATTTTTATTCTGATTAGCTTAGACCATACATGGGCAGCGACAGAATCTGGGGTATGGTTTGAAATTGGCAACAATCACAAAAAGCCGAGAAATTAAACTCTGGGGAAAGGGTTATGTCGATTTTTGGAGGTCTACTGGATTCTTGGGGGAGGGGGTGACAAACTCCCCAACCCCCACGCTAGTCTGTGGCTTAGACTACGTGGAACAAATGCACTCTTTTTACGAGCTGCATTCGTTATCAACGTTTTTGATTTGCAAACGTGTGCCAAAACATGCAACTTTTGTAAGAAATTTTATTATTTTACAACAGCACAAATTGCCATAAAGAAAATCAAATCAGTGATAGCTGAATAAAGTGGCCTCATAATAAATAGACTAAAAGAAGCTTCAAACAATTGTCACAGGGCGCTGTACAGTTAAAAGCAACAAATGCAATTAATGTTTCTGGCAGATGCTTTATAACTCAGAAAACGACTTTTTCCAAATTGCTAGTACATTTTGGACAATTCAATAACTGTAGTTATCATTTTATCTTCTCAATGCAGGGATAAGGATAATCGGCTTTTCATGAAAGCAAACCGCATTCAAAAATTGATTTTGTCATTAAGAAATTGTACGGTCAAATAGGCGATTCGTTTCTTTGGCCCACCCTGTATAAGAAAGGCCGTCCCCACCAAACAGTTATAGCAAAAATTTGCAAGGTCATTTACCCTCCCCTTCCTTAGAACTGGCCAGCTAACCTTGCTCAAAATATTGAGCCATAATATGTATGCATGTCTATGCCTGCTAAGCAATTCAAACTAGTATAATTGTAATCAATTGAGCAGGCTTATGAATCATACCGTGGCGTTGGGGGGTTTGGGGGTATGCATCCCACCAGAAATCAAAATACCCCTCCCAGAAAACAAAATATCACCCAGAATTATATTTTTTTAAATTTTATTTTTGTTTTTTTCTCGCAATTTTTTATGCCAATGGATAGCGCTCGATGAGAAACGTTGAAAAATGCCATATCACCATTTTAAGGCCATTTTTGACCTTTGAAAAAATCTCGGACCCCCCCCTCCCTCAGAACTTTGGTGCCGCCCATCTATGCTTATGATGTCAAGGTGTGCGCACGCTCGTTCAAGCTAAGTTTCTGAGAAATGCAGCAAAAGGAGCATAGATGCACAGCTTGGCCGATCTGGAGAGGGTTCAATAATTCAGCATTTTTGGGTCAGAATGACCTCAAAAACTGCAAAGTTTTTGGTCAATTTCAAGAAATTCTAAAGATAATTTTCAAATTTTCATCCATTTTTCGCCTTCATTTTGCCTCATTTTCCTCCAGAAAATTTCCCATTTTTCAATACCGGGGGTCTGACTTCCGAAAATCTACCAGAGGCATCTCTGGTAACGAGCACACATAGGCGTATGGGATAGTCTGAGGGTGGGTTTGCACACCCCCACAGAACTTAAAAACCTCCTTCAGATTACTGCAGACCTCCAGAATTTTATTTTTAGTAACATTTTTGTCGATTTTCCCCATCCTGAACCCCCCAGAATTTCCTTGCTGCCCATGAATGGTAACGAGTGTTCATTTGGCGCGAGTAATCGATTAGATTTCGCTTCAACACGTCGTTATCAGTGTTGTACAATGATTAATTTTGAAGTATTTTGAACTCTTCCTTGAAAAACTAAAATGATACTGGAGAAATTTTCGAAATATGTTGAAACCTTGGAGAATTACAGGTGAAAAATGTCCAAAATCACAGTATTTTGCCCATCAGACTAGGGTTGTTGTAGTTGACGATATTAAAACGAATAATATCGTTAACGACGAGTTTTTGAGTCGTCGTTAACGAAACCATATTTTTTCCGAGAGTAGTCGTTAACGAAAACGATATTAATTTTGGTAAATAATATCGTGAAAATTACGTTAGTTTTTCTGTACATACATTTGATCCTATTTAACTACTTACCTACTGTACTAGTTTGCTGAGGAGGCTGCTGGTTGGAGTGGGGGATGGTACAACAGACAGACAGAGCCGATCCTCCATGGCGTCTTAACCACACGTACATATGTATGTGGGGGGAGTTAAGGGATTAAGCATACATGTACAGCATAGGGATTCTAGGGGTCAGGCCAAGAAATTTAAATAAATGCCATTTTAGGCTAGAAACCAATGGGTACCTACCATACATGGGCAGCAAGAAAATTCTGGAGGGTGTGAAATCGCTAAAAATTACTAAAATAAAATTCTGGAGGGGGTCTACAGTAATCTGAGGGGGCTTTTTCAACTTCTGGAGAGGTTGTATATCCCCCAGACCCCACATCCATGTGTGGTACCTACACGTCTAAAACAATGTTATTTACCGTTTCGGACAGTGCTCTTTCTTTCTAGTACACAAAAACAATACATTTCGGAAAGTATGTCAAAAGTCGAGTAAATTGAACAAAATATGATCAAAAATTTGTATACGCCGAAAATTATTCACTTTTGAGCCAAAGATGAGCTAGAAACGCATAAAAAGTCACACTCTTTACAATTTTAATGAAAAAGAGGGGGTTGCATCTACACAGGATCTTGGGAGGGGGTTTGAGGAGGAGCACTTTTCATCCCCGGAAAATTTGCACCCTGAAAGAATTTTTTCAATACCAGATTTTGCGAGTCTTCCAAAGTTTCCGGAAGTTCCTTGAAAATTCGAAGAAAAGGTACCGTTTTAAGCGTTTTTAGTCATTATTTGCTCAAAAATGTCAATTTATCGGCGCTTCGCGCTGTATACTCATGTTTTGAATAAATTTTATTTAATTTGTTCGACTTTTTTCCTAAATTTTTTGTTTTTATGCTCCAGAATGATAGAGCATCGTCAGTAACGCCGGAGAACGATGTTTTTGACGCGTAACGACCATTTAGGCCCAAAAAGGCACAAAATCATTCCCCAGACTTCCCATGCTGTGCATGCCTTGTCAAGCTCTCTCAACCTTCCCCCAAGAAAACGTTATGTCTTACTAACCCCAGAATATGAAAAACCTACCGCAACGATCAATAACCCTTAGAATTGAATTTTTGGCATATTAGAATTTTGGCCCATTTCAATCCTCCCCAGAATTTGGCTGCTGCCCACGTAGGCCTTAACAATACGCCGTTGCGGGAAACGCGTTGTTCAAAATATTAGTCATTTGTCCACAACGTGATGGGTTGGTAAGAAAGTCGTCTCTTCTTTTGCTTTACAATGATTGGTTGAATTGTTGATGCTTTTCAAATCGCTTACGGTAAAAAGTGTCAAGAATTTCGATACAGAACTAAAGAACAATGACAATACATGTAAACAGGAGAAATGCTAAATATAATTAAAAACGATATTAATATCCTTAGATATATTTTTTGGGTCGCTGTTTTCGTTAACGAAACATTATTTTTTCTAAAAAATGTCGTTAACGGATACGAAAACGGAATTTTTTTCAACTATTGATAACAACGCTACATCCGACGGCAATCTTGAATAAATGCGAATTCTATTTTAAGTCAAACAAATGGGCAATCATTCAAAAGCGCTTTTTTGGGCTTTCTAAATTGTGTTCCTTTTTCTGAGAAAATAGTTTCATTTTGAAATTATCTACCCAAAACGTTTCATTTTATAAAAATCCATCATGTGGTTCTTATGTTAATCTTAAAAATAGCCATTTCAATGAACTGCATCACTCAATGGTGAGCTGGCGCACTTGCTTCGACCTGCAGTTGTACTGTAGGTGCACAATATCATCTAATTTGCATTACGTTTTCTAAGACCCCAATTAATGTTGATTATTTATTTTTTTTCATAAGTATCAATGGATGAAAAGTTAGAAGCATAAATGTACCAAATTCTTCAATTTGGGTGAAAACGGCGTGTCAACAGACACATTTCTTGATAAGACACGACAAATACTTAACACTTAAGATTAAGTGCTCAACATAGAGGCTTACTTTCGTTCATCAGGATAATAAAATTCGTCATGTCGCTCAACTTTTCGTTGAATAATGTGGCTACAGCGGAGCTGTTCCAGAAGCCAGTCGACAGTACTGGAAAGAAGGTGTGGATATTATAGGAATTATTCAGGAAAAATAATTGAGAAATTTCTAGCCCAGGTGTCGACTCAGCTTTTAATTACCAAGAATAAAAATAAAATGGAATGGAAAGAAACATTATTTTTCGATGTTTATTTACCAAAACAATTTGCTGGCATCACATGTGTAACGGCTCAAAGCTCAATGAGGGGTAGTCCACCATTTTTATTTGGAGGAGGTAATTGACTATCAAATTTTGGAGAAAAATGGAGAAAAAGCCCCTAAGAATCACCAAAAAAATACAAGTTCTTATCGAACAGGAAGGAAAGGCAAAATATTTCTGACTTTGAGGAGGTGGGGACGACCGACTTTGAGCTTTGGGATCCCCATACCTCTGTTACATATATGATTAACATCATAAATCGCATTTAAATGAAAATAATTTAAAAGTATGATTTTGGGGATCATGGATTTCGTTTCATGTAAACACCAGACCACACCTGGGCGTGGGGGTTTTGGGGTATGCATCCCTCGAGCAACCCAAATACCTTCCCCAGAATTCAATTTTTAAATTTTTTTTGTTTTTCCCCGCAATTTTTTGATGCCAATGGATAGTGCTCGATGAAAAACGTTGAAAAATGGTGTTTATTCGCCATACCACCATTTTAAGGCCATTGTTTGACCTTTGAAAAATCTTGCACCTCCCCAGAATGTTCTTGCTGACCACGTATGCACCAGACTCTTCCTCAAGCCCACAGTTAAAAATTAGTAAGTATTATTCAGGCAGGCGCTGATACATGATATGAATTCGATATGGCTAACACTTTAAAATAAAGCCTTGATCGAAATGCAAAGAATTTTAAGAATACTATTTAAGGTAAATTATGAAGACGTAGCAGTCTAGCTTAAACACGCCGAGATAACCATTCCACAAAGTTGATGGTTAAAACGCTAGGTTTTGCATACCTTTTTAGCAGTAGGAATAAAGAAGCACAAAATATGAAAATATTAAATAGATTGAATAGAACTACCAGGACGTGAAAAAGTTGATAAGATATTTTAATAAAATAAAAAGATAGATAAAAAAATATTGGATGATAATATGAATAGAATAAAATAAAAAGTCGATCAGACATAGGGTGCCCCAAAAGAGTGTAAAAAATATTTTAATTACTATGGCTGTACTAAATATATCGCAGATTTATAAACGTTTTTCGAAAGAGCAAACATAAGGTAACACATGTAAAGTTTCGAGTTAGGTATTGATAAAATTCATCTTTTGATTAACACTTATGTTAATGTAGCTTTTTCGGTAACTGACGTAAAACTTCTAAAGTAGCTCGAAAGGATTCAAAAACTCTTCTTTATAACTTTTATTCTGTCTGATTTAGGGTAATGTGGTTTAAATCATTTAAGAGAAAGAATCTTTGGCTAAAGGACCTCTAATCCGCGGTTTTGGATTGTTTGAATTTGTTTGATAGATCGAATTTTATTCAATCATAACTTCTTGAAGGATTAACGCAATAGAATGTTAAATGATGAAAAACTTACAAAACTAGAGTAAAACGAATAATAAGATATTTATGACTATTAACACATCTAGATAAAAACTTTTTCCGTTATAACTAACAAAAATTTAGACCAAAGAAGCAATTAGCAAAGGTAACTCAATGAAGCTTTACAATTTTGTTGCCACTCGCTCTTTCAAAAACCGTTTGCGATTTTGCGATGTATACAACACAGCTATAGTTATGATTAAAATATTTTGTACCTACCTTTTTTGTGCCATCTTCTATGTACGACGCAATTGTGGAGAGATAATGTCATCATATTATCAATATCTTAGAACACATATCAAAAAGTCTTTTAATGGTATCTGCATGTTATTTGATGATCATGTCCATTGCAATTTCTATTTGTGCTGAGGACGTTTATATGTTTTTTCTCAAATTTAATTTCTTTCTCTATATCTCTTCTTTTACTTTTTCTCTTATTTTTATACTAAAATGAATATTCTCGCTTTTTCGCTATAATGACCCGTGTTATTAAAGTATTTAAAGGAAGTCATCAACACTGGAAAATTGCAATGAAGAGTGGAAAAAACCTCAATAATATTTGCCATTATGATCAAACTTCTTTCAAAACAAAGTGTAAGCAGAATGCTGTAATTTTTTGTAGTGACAGCCCTAAGGCCATAATTACCGTGTTTTAGTGCATATCTTTCATGCAATTTCGTCCGTATTTCCAGTTTTTGATGTAACCAACCGCGTGAGTACTATAAATTACAATCACACCATTGGAGCATAAAGAAGCTCTTTCAACGAAGACGACTACTTTTCTTTGATTTTTTGTCATTAGTAATAATAAAATTTATATATGGTAAGCAAAAACTAATTCCTGATTTTTATATTGCTTAAAAATATAATCACGAGCTTCAGTTTGCAAAATTTTTATCAGCTTTGACGAAATAACAACTTGTTCATGAGGACGTTTAAAAAATAAACAAGTCCCCTAATGTTTACGTCGTCCACGCTCTTCCTATGCTAATTGATTTATTCTTAATTACAACCTATTAATTAGGTGATTGATTAATTATTAAATCTCACTTATGTTTACGTTATCCATGTTGTTCCGATCTTGCCTATCAGGGCTGCGATGAATCGTATGCAATTCCTCAATAATATATTCGATGTGCTGTATTGGTGTAGCATTAAAAAGCTGACTATACTCATTGAAAATTCTTCCCACTATCTCTCTTTTATGTTCAAAGCAGTCATAATCAGTACAGAAACGATTTTGATCCCTAGACAGATGTATTACGGCTACGTGAGTAAAGTCGTGACCAATGTTGAAAGACTTTTCGATAGAGAATAACATGTATTCGAATATAGGGAATAATTTTTCGGTCAATACGGAGAAATCTCGAGTGTGCTGAAAATCAAGACCTATGGCCAAATTGATCCGTTGAATTCTGCTACATTCTCGACTTTGAGGCGCTATGCGCAGGGTCACCCGACAGCGATATTGTTGCAAAAACATGCCACGCATAATTTGCCTAGAAATTGGGTTAAAGAGTATAAATAATAACATATTTGTGCTTTACGCAAATTGTTGGAAACTATGACTGGTAAGAGGCATCGTTGATAGCAAAAACTCAACGAAAATACCAGGAGTGCAGTCCAGTGATCGGACCGAGGGTACTTTTTGGAACCCTCGGCCTCGGCCGAGGCCGAGGCGCCTTAAAATCCTTGCCTCGGCCGAGGCCGAGGCCGAGGCCGAGGCCGAGGGTAATGCCGAGGGTCAAGCTTATATACCTATACCCATAAATAGTTCTCTTAGAATATTTTGTATGCACATGAGCTAGAGAATAATCGTAGTATTGAACACTTTATCGAATGTCATTTTCAATAATAGGTTAAATGGTGAAGGATTTATTGAATAAAGTCAGCAGAATGAAAGCATACTTAATTTAACAAGTTGCCGTTGAAGACTTGGAAAAGTTAATAGAAAATATGGCTGAACAAGCACTTAAAAACTTTTATTACTATACATAAATAAGAAGACATTGTCAAAGAAATAAACGAACAAACGAAATAAGCTAAGTAAAGACATGAACTGTAGCCATTGTTGTGCTCGCTTTTGCGGTAATGCATGTTTAAACACGCTTTTTCAGTCATCCAATTCTGGTGTGGAAGGTAATATGACAGAAACTGCACTGTACTTTCCGATCATAGTTTCCCAAGGTCCAGAGTTGAGGGAAGGGTGAAATCCCAAAATGGGGGACCAGTAAATTAAGTAGTGTCTTTGTATGAGCGAACAAATTTTTGTAGATATTCTATATAAATATATTTTTAAACATACACGTTTTTACTTACTGCCAGTGTGTGACCTGCAACCGGCATGCAGTCCTAAACAGTGTTTTTTTGTGCAAGATACCTTTTTACATGTACAAAAATGGTATCCAAAAGTCTTTGACCATTTTGTACATGCAAATTTTTGTGTACTATTATAGTATGGTACAGTAGCGATTTAGTGTGGTAAAACAGGGGTTTTCGACCTTAGGTAGCGTATCTTAGCTAATTCCTGGGTCTCTGAATATTTGACATTTTTTCCATTCTAAATGCAAATTCTACTATTTTAAAGATATATAGGACAGACAATTACTGATGCGCCGAAAATTTTCGGGAATTCTACACCTTTTTACAGTTTTTGACTCACCAAAAATCTTTTGTGCATGTACAAAGACAGTCCGGAAAGGTCTCTGTACATTATGAAAAATCTTTGCCGAATACTAAAAATCCGTGGTCCTAAATGTGATAATTCGGCCTGGATATAGTTCATAAGATTATTTGGCGCGAAGCGCCGAAATTTTTATGAGCTTTTGATTAAATTTACACATAAAACTTGACTGGGAAAGCTAAAACAACTCGTACTACAAAATCAGAAATATTACAGATATTGTAATGTGCTAATTAAATCTTGTAATAAGCACTACTGTGCTTAGAAATCCAATGCAACATCAGGATAAATTGGTCAATTTTATCTTCGAACGGCTAAATGTGCTGAGTTATTAAATAGTACTTGTTTTGCATAAAATTTTTTAAAACAGTATAAATGGATACAAAATATATTTAAATCTGCATAAAGATGCCTAGATTACACAAAAATTGATTTTTGAGTGTTTAATGCCTCTGCTTCAATCTAAATACAGTATATTAGCGATATTTTGCGCGAAGCGCCGAAAATTTTTCGAAATTTCTTAAAAAAATACTGAAAAACGATATAATTATTATCACTTTGTCCAAGAAAGTATTTTAACATTGTATAAAAATGGCTCCGAAATATGCACGAGCCGAAATAGATTTTTGGCAAAATCTGCATTTATTGGCCATTTTTAGGTGCATTTTTGCGATTTTCGGCCGAAAATTCGTAATCATTTACGCCCTCTCCCATAAAAATGGCCGAAAATCATACGTGTAACAGAAAGGGCTTTGGGAAATTCCCACCCACCCAGGGTTGGACGTCCTTCCCCTAACCCTTCCTCCAACGTCAGAAAATTTTGACCTACCCTCCCCATTTTTGGCGAAAATTTGCGCTTTGTTGGCTATTTTAGGTGCTTTTGCCATTTTTGACATAGAATTAGAGTCACTAATCCCCCACCCGAAATTTCTAGCCGTTACATGTATGCCGAGGAGCCCCTCCAAAAATTTTGAGCTGTCACATGCATGTTTTATAGTGACAGTTTGTCTATTTACTCTTGCTTACATTCAAAAATACTGTATCACTTCGGGAAATTCTAATAGTTAGCTGCACTTTTGCCATAGTAAAAATTAGGTTCAAAAATATTCAAAAGGTTTTCACCAAAAATCGTCTGACAGTGACCTGAGTCTTGTACATTGAGAGGGGGTAATAAACCTCCTCACCCCTCCCTTCGGGAATGTGTGCTTCCGATCCATGTAGCAAGCATGAGAATTAAAACTTAGTCATCACACGAATAATTAATTGGCACTTTGCTGTATGTAACTTTGTGTGACTGGGTACGCGACTAAAACCACAAGAAAAGTCTATATGTAAAAAATAGCCCTTGTACTGCAGATGCATTCTAAATAGTTAATATTCAACGGACATATTAAACTTATTCAAATTTGATTTTAACCCTCGGCGCCTCGGCACTTTTCAGCTTCGCCCTCGGCGCCGAGGCCGAGGCTCCAAAAAACGCCGAGGCTTGCCGAGGCCGAGGCCGAGGCCGAGGCCGAGGCCGAGGCCGAGGCCTCGGTCCGATCACTGGAGTGCACTTGGAGAATAGGAAAATGTGTGGATCCCCATTCACTGTTCTGTCCACTGAAGGCAATAATGAAGGCCAAAACAGAAATCATACCAAAAATTGGTTGCAACAGTGCTAGAAGTTGACCGAAATATTTTAGATTCTGCTCAATATTTTAGCATTCAACTAATTCTTCAGGGCGATTTGGCACAAAAATCGCCAAGTTGACCCTCCTAGACCGGCTGACCATCAGCAGACCGACGATGCTACGAATCCATGATGATAACGGGTCTGTAATTGTTCACGCTTTAATGCCTTTCACTTCCTAGACAACAGCGCATCTGCTGAAGAAATCTAGGAGAGTGTGGATCCACGCTTTTTGTAATGGATGGTATGGCACTGCAACTTTTTACGAGATAGTCAAAATATATAAAAATTCGTTATTCAAGTGCCAAGTGGCCATTATCGTCGTTACATTGTCTAATTTTTCGTTATTCAAGTGCCAAGTGGCCATTTATCGTCGTTTTATTGTCTAATTTTATTTGAAATACTACCTGGCGCAGAATGTTTTTTAATTTCAAAATTAACGACAAAGTGTGCGAAAAAACTCAAATTTAGTTCAGTTCAAGTGAAAATTTATCCCGAAGCACTGAAAATTTTTTTAGAGCATAAGGGTGCGGAAAGATTCGAATTGCCAGTCTGATTCCTTAACTTATGCAGGAGCATACTAAACCGATTAAATTATTTAACGCGAAGCATCGAAATTTTTCAATGTTTATGCCAAAAATGGAAAAGAACATCAGGTTAATAAATTAATATTTCAACATAGGTATGTTGAAATATTAATTTATGCTCGAGAAATCATTTCAAGTACCATGAAAATTTTTCGCTTACAAAACAGCTTTCCGGCGTTAAAATACGACTTCAGGCCACTAACAAAGTAAATAAGTATGATAAACAGATATTGTCCACGAAGTACCGGTCAAATTTAAGAAATTACGATAAACCATGGACCAAAATTATTATTACCAAATTACAAAATCATGTATCCGCCATCTATTTTTTGCTTTGATCATAAGTTTTCAAACGGAAAAAGAAGCACTTATTTAGGAAGGATAAAAGATGAGCAGTACCTACCATAATTCATTACACTCACCATAATTATTTGTAGAAATGTTGAATACATCGATGGAGAATTGAGCAGAAGCGACTCTAATTAGAATGGAAGGTAAGCAAGAATAAATTACTGTGTAAACGACGATTTTAAAGGTAGGAATTCCGAGAGATATTTCATTAAGCTAAATACTTTACATTAAGAAGCATATAAAAGCAGGGCGTAGCTGAGGGGTCCCTCAATAGAAAAAATTTGCAAAATCTTGCAGCTTATTGATCTGAAACGCTACTGGAATAGATTTTCGCAACTTTTCAAGCTAGTGCTTTTTGGGCACTTCGCTCCATTTTTATATGAAACATATTCTTTTATTGCAATCTATAGCCTATTTCACGAAACCTTGTGTCCGGATCACAATTTTTGTGTCAGTGTAAATCGACTACAAAAGCTGTTTAAACTGCAGCGACAAACATGATTCCGTGCCCATCAATTGATGAGCGTATGAGGTTTGACTGTGCAAAACTTTGCTTCAGTAAGTTGCCTAGTGTAGATAAAGTATCTACACGTGCCGTTACATTTGCGGCCGAAACTCTTTTTAACGCGTTTGATTTAACCAACCGGTCTTTGAGATATGTTTCCGGCGCGCCAGCCGTCAAAACGCGATTAGTTCGCGGTCGGACCAGACTCCGACAGAAGGACGTGCGGAGGCTATCTTGCCACGCAGCGTTGATTGGTTGATTGGTTGGGCTCCAACATCACGTACGTGTTGCGAGGAACACGCAACGCGAGTAGCCTGTGGAAACCATATACACATCCCTTTTTCTTAACATACAAAACATAGGCAACATGACCGCTAATCAGGTTAAGCCTGTGTAGAGATCGGAAAAATCAATAGCACTTGTAGCGCCTTCTTACGTAAATTCTTTATTGACATAAAACTAATCTTTTTCTTCTATTACTGTAATCCCCCTCTGCCATTATTAGTTCGGCTTGGGTCGCGTTTTGCTTTCGTCGTCGTCTTGTGTTTTCTTTCGACTTTGTGAACGCCTTGTTTTTATCAATTTGTTTGGTGTAGATAAAAGTTAGATAGCAGCTACCTTAAGGTGCATTGTACCAGAGGTAGACTGGGTTTTTGGTTGGACGACCTCGACTATTTCGACTGCCGGAAATTTTGGGTAAAACCTTTTCGTTATTCTATTTTCTCAAAATTCTTCATTCCTTTTTCGAACCAAAAAACTATAAAAATCATTACATAATTTTTATACAGGATGACAGCCCGGACTAGAGCTCTTAGTTGTTGTATTTATTGTCCATTGTGCTGCATGATACCAAAGTTTGCGCGAAAATTCGATACGATGCGCTGTGGTGACTCGAGAAATTCATGCATGAGAATGACTCGCGATGCAATTACTAACCTCTTCTTATATTAGCATCTAAAGATTCGTCGCAGTGGTGGTGTTACAGTATTTCATTTGTTTATTTGGATCAACTCGTGGACAGCTTTTACACGCTGGCTAAGTCATTCTGCAATGCAAAATTTAAAGAAAAAATCAAACCAGACATGTTATCGGAATAAACAAAACTTAATGTTCTGCCACTAAGCTTGCAAAATTATATAAATCGAAAATCAATACATTTTTACTTACAACCAAGTTTAAACATGCCTTTTTAAGGTCAAATTAGCCCATCGAATTCTGTTTCTTGGTTTTCCTTAATTCCTGTCCGTGTTCCGACTCAAGCTATATGGATGAAAACTAATCGGATACTCGAATTTATATTGAAACAAGTTGCGCAAAAATAAGGTAGCGATAAAAAGAGATGTAACAAATGCCTACAGAAATGATTTAAAAACGTGTTGAAAATAATTTCAAGAAACAGTTTTAAAAATAAAATGGTCCGATTGTACACAAATGTGAATTTTGCTTTACGGTTCACCAACTGTTAGTAGGAAAACAGGCAGAAAAGAACGATCTAGAAGGAACGATAGTATGAGAGACGACGCAAAAATGTAACGACATAAAAATCGCGCATGCAAGCAAAAAAAGAATCGGGCAGTAGGGCTAACGTTTTTTTGCTTTTTGGTAGAATCAGGTAATTTAGCATCCGTGATCAATTGCTAAGTGAAGGCATCGAAACGCCAGAAGACGATTCGGAAGCACTTTTTGATGATCCTGGGGCCGTCGTGACTCCTTCAGGGCCAAGCTTAGTGGCCTCTCCAAGATTTTCTCCCGCGCTGCTTTTATAGTCGCGAGGCTGGGAAAAAAACAGAGTTACCACCTAATTGTCAAGAAAAAGGAAAAATAACAAATTGAGACAAAAGGAATAAGGATAAGAAAAACAAAGAAACAACTTACTTTTGTACAAAGCACAGTAGCAGAGAAAAGGATTTTGTTGTGACCCTCTAGACCCTCTTCCCACTACGCCCACCATTTTGCGACCGTCCCACTCGCCCCACTGTCTCGGAAGACCCACCAGAAAAAATTAAAGTAGCTATATTACGTGCAAAACGGAAATTGATTATTAAAATGATTTAAGAACATATCTAAAGTGTGAGAATGAAAATCGTTTTCTCTATTTTACGTAAATTATAGCTAACAAATTTTCGTGAGCATAAATCGTAATAAAAGAATGTTATGACCGCATTCAGTTGCGCATCATTGTTACTTTATTCAAATGACATTATTACATGTCCATTTTCAGGTACGCTGGCATAAAAATGAGAGCTAATGATCAGCAAATCATGTCTGTAGTTACGTTTAAAATTTGGCAGCTTTTATCCACTTATGTACGCGTTTTTTTAGATTTTTAAAAAAATATAAAAGTCATTATCATCAGCTTTACAAAACATAGTATAGCTGACTTCACAGAGAGTGCAAAACTAAAATTCGCGCGACCGAAAGTCACCTAACCTAAAAATAAATTTCGAAATAATGTTTGGAACAATGGGGAAGACTGAGTTCACAGATGCTAAAGTGGACCTCCTTGGTTTTGTTTTGAAAAAGCAGATTTTGATTTCGGTCTATTGACAGTGAACTAATAAAAATTTTTGATTATAGTTACGATAAATGTACTGAAATGCACATTGGCTTAACTAGGTTTGACAAGAGCGCATTCATATAAATAAGAATAAGAATGTGTTCATGAAGAATAATGGTCGGTCGCCTACATACGTGAGCAGCAACGAAATTCTGGGGGGGGGTGCAAGATTTTTCAAAGGTCAAAAAAGGACGTTAAAAATGGTGGTATGGCGAAAAACACCATTTTTCGTCGTTCCTCATCGAGCACTATTCATTGGCATCAAAAAAATCGCGAAAAAAAATAAAAATTTCTGGGGGGTATTTTGATTTCTGAGGGGGGTATTTTGGTTTCTCGGGAGAGGGGTGCATACCCTCCCCAAACCCTCATGCCCAGGTGTAGTCGCCTACCTTCGCCACTCACAATTGACATGGTAACGTAGATATCTGGGCCCGGTTTCAATACTTTAGGCTTAAGCCAGGCTTAACCCTCCGTTTACCGTGTCCTATGCCTGAGGCATAATGAATCACTTTCATGGCATTTTTCTCTTCTATCTTATCCATGTGTCCAAAACTTTGTCTAGCCTCGTTTTGGCTTCAGTTACATCGTTTTTAATGGTTAACCCGAAGAGGAGTTACAGAGTTGTAAGAAATAGGTATTTTTTGGCCTATTTACAGTGATATCACAAAAACTCAAGATGGAAAAACAAGGTTCTAATTAAAAAATTTAGTGGATTATTCCTTTCTAACTCTTTAAATACATCCCCTAAATGTGTTCAACACAACAGAAATCTACTTTTTTTGTTTTTCCATAATGTCCAACAGGTGCCTATTCTTATGCATTGTGATAGTTTTCAATTATACCTCTTTTAAAAATAATTTTCACAGAAAATAACATACATATTCAGAAAGAGCATAAAAAATTGCACTAAATGAAAGTTATATCTGTCAGAGAATGGTAAGAAGGCATAGCTTAATATGCACTAGGAAATTATGCCATGATGGTAAAATTTGACTGCAAAAACATGATGGTCAACGGAGGGTAAAACCTGACTAATGAAGTCAGATTTAAGCCTGGCTTAAGCCTAAAGATATTGAAACTGGGCCCTGTACTGTTTTACGGACGCATGCTTTAATTCGTGATGTATGTACATCATCTGATAAAAAGTTATCAGATTATTAATTAAATAAATACTTTACCTAATTTGTACAATTTACCGGTCAACCTTTTAAAGCATTTATGTTTTGCTTATAAACGTAGGTAAATAGAGTATTTTTGTTTTTGCACATAAGCATGTGCATAGCACACAGCCTTCCCTTTTCCGGTGGGTCTTCCGAGACAGTGGAATTAGTGGAATGGTCGTGAAATGGCGGGTCTAGTGAGACACCTCATTATGCACGTGGTGGGTCAAATGGGATTTCCGATGGGTCTAGTGGGACGAAAAAGTGGGTCTATTGGGATGGTGGGTCTAGTGGGACAGTGTGTTTAGCTTGAAGGTGGGTATAGTGAGACGGGACCGAGAAAAGTATCGTAGCAGGTAGATTTACAATTCAGAATTTAAAGCGTTATTATCTGTCGTACAATTCAAGAAGGCCGAATGCGATTATGAGACCCTCCTCAACCTATTTAGCGAGACAAAAATAGAAAAATTTTACGATAATTTTCATCATCTTCTATGATACTTACAAGTTAATAGTAATGAATGACACTTACTCATTTTATCGACTTTGCGCAAGTCCTCTTTCGGTACCATGAATAAATTTAATATTTGTTTCATTTAGGACATAAAGTTTTTCGCCCGAAATTATATAAAGACTAAAAATATTCAAATATTAATCCCTGCTTTTTTATTCGGAAGTTCAAAAAGTACAGGGAGTCTTTATCAGCCCTTGATTTAACATATTTCCACAAAATAATCGATTGCGTAATGCCAATCATGATGGCAAAGAAAGCGAGGGTGCGTCGGCATTTTATATTCAAACGAGTAGCCGAGCTTATAAAAGAGCAGTTTACAAAAAAACTCGGCCGCTTCGTATAGGTAAACGATTTAAATGCGGCACGCTCGTAAATAAATCTATGCTAGAATATTACAGAAATAAATAATTTATATTTTACAACTTATTTCTTTTTCAAAGCAATGAATAGAGTTCCTTTCACGAAAGCATGTGTATAAAAATCAATTTTAAGCGATCAAGCGTGTGGCTACAACAATGGTTTCCTGGTAGCCTCAGTTATACAATTAAGCTTAGTAAAGCTCCATTTTCTAATCAATAGCTATGCCCAGTATGGATATTTTTGCCTTAGTTTAAATTGTTTTTGTAAATCGATCTTACCGCTATCTTTATGGGTTGTTTGCCAACTTCAGTTAAGGGCAGAATGGCTTTCTGCGGCTGCGCATTCTTACGATGGATCAACATCCCAACGGCAATTAAAACAATTATCACGACCATTAGGCCAGTAACGATGTACAAAGTTATCAAGTTACCACTGCCCTGTTTTGATTCCTGGGACACATTTAATATCAAAATGAAAAACTCGTATTTTAGCTGTAAAGTACTTAGTTAAAAAATCAGTAGTGATTTCAAAAGATGAGATCTTTGAGGGGGTCCGCTGGTTTCTTAGGGGGTCCATGATCAGAGATGCACGACATGGCTGATCTGGGGGGACAGGGTCTGGGGTAGGGTCAAAAATTGAACGCTTTCAGGCCAAAATAATCTCAAAAACTGGTATAAGCGCTAACATAACTTTAAAACTACGTTATTACACAATTTTTGTCAATCTGAAGCAGTTTTGAAAGGAAGTTTTAGTTTTTATCCGTTTTGCCTTAATTTCGCCTCATTTTTTCCCACTAAATTTACCCTCTTTTAATTCTGGGGTCTAGACCACAACAGCAGAGCCGATTTTGGGAGGGGGTCAGTCAGTCTGGGTAAGATCAAAAATTGGGCTTTTTTTGGGCCGAAGTGACCTCAAGAAATGGTATAATTGCTAAAATAGCGTTAAAACCATGCTATTTCACAATTTTGGCCAATTTTGAACACGTTCAAAGTGAATTTTTAACTTTCGTTCGTTTTTTGATTTCGTTTTGCCTTATTTCAACCACAAAAGTTTTCCTTTTTCTATATTCTGAGGGGTTTTTCTGGCCTCCAAAACCACTTATGTGCATGTCTGATCCAGAACCCACGCCTATTTACGTACGCAGGTACTATCTATAATTTCAATTAATATTTATTGGAATTTTTGGTACATGGAATCATCAAGAAGCGTTGTTCAAAACCTTGCAAATGCTTGCAAATTATTAATAAATAGGCTCACTCACCAACCTGGGAACACAAAAGATAAAATTTTATCGAGAAAAATAAGGGAAATTAGGATTGAAAACGGACAACGTCGCCTAAACTTCAAGCGCTGGATCCAAATTGGGTCGCTCTATACTTTCAGCATGAAATGCTAAAAAAGAGGTCTATTTGCCGCAAGTGTGGTAATTACCACACTTACGTGCCGTAAAAATACTATTGCACTACTTTGGATATAGCGCTTGTAGTTTGGACGACATTGGATAGAATTTAAACTTTGTTGCAGAAGTGCTTGAAATTGACAAGGAACTGTACAAAAATGTATTCAGTGTGATATTTTAGCCTATATATAGCATTTTATATTAATTTGAGTTGAAAAAATTCTCTGGCTGACCCCTTTTAGAATGATTATGCAATGTATTAACAGTTTCCGTCAATACGAATAAGTTTTTAGCATTGTTTGCATCCTTAACAAGCCTATTCTTTCTTTTAGCTTATGATTTGCCCACATCATCGAATTGTATAAACTCAAATTATATGACGCATTTTAATCGGACGGATTAATCGAGTCGGATTTCGAGAGCCAAAACAATTCACCTCAGCAGCCTAACAGTATTTTTATCAGGACGCACGTTTATGAAATTATAATCGATCTACGAACATTTATTTATTCGATACTGCTAACTTCAATCGACTTCCAACAGTAAGTTAAAGAGAAAGTAAAGAGATGGATGATGCTTAGAAAATATAAACATTGAAGCCAATAGCGGATTCAAGATCGCATTTTACTGGTGAGTTGACCCCCAGAATTCTCGATTTTCGTAAAAATTCTGAAAAGGGCTCCCTTATATTCGTTTTTAGCTCATTTTTGGCTCCAAACTCTCGAAATTTCAACGCTTCGCGCCATATGCAAATTTTTTGACTATAACTTCTTCGATTTGTTCGATTATTTCAAATTTTTTTAGAATTTCCTAATATTTTTATGTTGTAGAAAGAACAAGCATTGTCTGAAAGGTCAAAAACAGTGCATTTGACGTGTATCGTTTTTCAGTCCATAAAGAGCACTTTTTAAAAATTTTTGGACCTAATTGGGCGTGGGGGGTTTGGAGGAGTATGCACCCCGCCAGAAACCAAAATACCTCTTCAGAAACCAAAATAACCCTCCAGGATTCAATTTTTGGAATTTTTTTTTGTTTTTTTCGCAATTTTTTGATGCCAATAGATAGTGCTCGATGAGAAACGTTGAAAAATGGTGTTTTTTGCCATACCACCACTTTTAAGGCCATTTTTTGACCTTTGACAAATCTCGCACACCCCCGAATTTACTTGCTGCCCACGTATGCTGATGATGCCCTTTAACCCAAATTACAGATACGTTTTGCAAAACTATAAAATACTGTATACATTCTTTTTTGTATCACTACATTGCTTTCGATGGACCGATTGCCCTCAAAAAGTAGGTAAATACTGGAAATTGCACCCGTGACTCAGGATTTTTCAATTGGAAATAATCGTCATTCAAGACTGAATAATACTGTGAGGATGTAAACGGCTGGCATGATGATATTGGGCAATGTTTCTACGTCAACAGGGAATATTGTGGTTGTTGTAGAAGCAGTTTGGCGAGTCGATGTGACATTAGCCGTTGATCCTGTAGTGGATGTTGGTGGATTTGGACAATCAGTCTGGTTACAATCAACATAATATTCCGACGGACAATTGATGCCGTGTTTGGTAATGTCGAACCAGTGCCGCTGCTGACAATTTTCTCCAATCAAATAGCACGGTTCAGTGACATTTCTGAATTGGCAATATCGCGTGCTTTTACAAACGGTTTCCATGAGTTCATCAATCAAGCGGGATAATTTGTTGTAGGGCGGTTGAACTATCCATTTATTTATCAGTGCGAATTCCGCTAGATTTATGGATGACGTTATTTCAGCTGAAAGTGAAAATTGATTCACTTAGGCGTCGAAATTAGTGGCTATAGATTTTTGAGAACAAAAGTGGCCTTTAAAATCGGCGCAGACGTTAAAATAGTTGCAAAAATGCCTCTGCTGACAATCCTGGTCGATCTTGATCACTTTTTCCATTAAAGTTTTATGACCATTCTACTTTTGTTCTTTATTCCAGAAAATTTTTGCTTCTGTTATCATTGTCTCTAAAGTTTAGGAATCTGGCAGTCTAAAAATTTCTAGAGGCCAAAAAAAGCCGATAATATTTTTATAGTGGCAAAAACACAACGCTACAACATTTTTTCTCATTTAGCTTCATCCATCAGCATAGAAAATACGTCAAAACGGAAAAGTATCTTTTTAAATCAAACCTAAGTGTCCAGCAATCAGGGGACTTTTGGTTCCTGCGAGTCCACAACTCTCTTAAGCTCTGAAATATAAGTCGTTAACAATTGTTTCAAATATGCAAGTAGCTAATTCTAAGACCTAGACGGAAATGCTATAACTTATCACGTAGAAAGCACAGGCGAGTGAGTTCATCATTGTGCACTTTAGGTACAATGAAAGACACAAGGAAAGCTGTAATATCCCTCCTTTTCAATCATGCGTGCATTGAATTTTAAAAGATCGATTAAAGCGAGTGATTAAAACGAAACACAATCTGAGAATGGAAACGCTTATTCAATTGGACCATCCCAATCTTCTACTTTAAGCAAAAATTTGCAAGTTCATATATCTCAGTGGCAGATCTCGGATTTTTCCTATTTTTCCAAAAGCAGTCGAAAAAATGTCAAAAGATTTGCCCTTCACGTGCGAGATAGCGTTTTTTCGACGTTTTCGTTTGTCTTTTCTTATTTAAAATCGCTTTTGGGACAACATCTCTCCGAAAAATTATAAAATTTTTGACTATTTCGCGCAAAAAATCATTAAATTTCTTAGATGTTAATGAAAGTCTGGCGCCAAGCAGTGTTTTTTTGAACAAGGCCCATTTGTACATATACAAAGATGGTCTCCAAAAGTCTTTGTACATCTTGTAGACGCAAATTTTCGAATTTTATTATATGGCATATTAGCGCTTTCTGTGTTGTAAAGCACGGTATTTTGACCCTTAAGCCCCTTTAACATGCATGTTTGATAACGAGTGCTCCTTGAGCGAGTCCTCGATAAATACAGCAAATATATAATGCTTAAGATTAAGTGTTCCATACAGATGCTTACTTTCATCCATCAAGATCATAAAATTCGTCATGTCGCCCAACTTTTTGTTGAATATCGTGGCTATAGCGGAGCTGTTCCGGAAGCCAGTCGACAGTACTGGAAAGAATATATGGTTATTACGGGAATTTTTCAGGAAATATAGTCGAAATTTTTTCAGCTTAGGTGCCGACTCGGCTTCTAATAAACGGAAATAATAAACTAGATAGAATGGAAATAAAAATTATTTTTCGATGCTGATTCATCAAATTAATTTACTGGCATCACATATGTAAGGTTTAATTAAGAGTTGTCGACCATTTTTATTTCTTTCAAATTATGGGCGAAATAGGCGATTAACTACCTAAGAATAGGGAAAAACGCAATTTGTTCCTTTAAAATTGGACAGATGGGTATAATATTTGTGAATTAGGAGGGGGCAATAAAGGATGGCCGATTTTGAGTAGAATTATCCTCATCTCCCTGTTTCATATATGATGACACTCGCACTAAGATGAAAAAAATTAAAAGCATGATTTTGGGCTTCCAGGCTCTGGTTTTTAAGGTATGAAGACCAGAAGCTTCCACTAGCCCATAGTTAAAAATTTAGTAAGTATTAATTATTCAGGCAGAAAGATACAGCTCAAGATCAACGCGCTAACATAAGCCGTAAATTTAAATTGGCTAATACCTTAGAATAAAGCATTGAGCGAGATGGGAGGAATTTTAAGAATACTATTCAAAGGAGACTTAGCAGCCTAACTTAAAGAGATCGAGGGTACAATTCTACAAAGCTAATGATTAAAATTTTAGATTTTACGAACCTTTCCAGCAGTAGATAAAAGGCACAAAATATGAAAATATTCAATAGATCAAATAGAACTACCAAAATGTGGAATTGTTAAGAAAAAAGAGCACAATAAAAAGTTGATAAGATACAGGGTTACAAAAAAATGTGTACAAAATATTTTAATCATTACTATGGCTGTGCCAAGCATACCGCAGATTTATGAACTTTTTTCGGAGGGCAAATATAAGGCAACAAAAGCTGAGTTTCTCATGAAATTGATTTTATGATTTACACTTTTGTAAACACTACTCTTTTGGTAAGTTGCCTAGAAGTTCCTAATTAGCCCGAAAAGAACACAAAAACTTTTCCTCGTGACCTTTATTCTGCTTGAAGTAGAATAATGACAGAAAAAATCTTCGCTTAAAGGACCTCTAATTTTTCGGTTTTGGATTACTAGAATTCGTTTAATGCAACGAATGAATCCTATATAGAATTTCCGGATCTTATCTTAAATCCCCCAACGATTTCCGTATGAGCTACAGTGACCAAACCGTACATATACACTGCTCGTCATACTTATAACTTTAGCATGATATCAAGTATATGACAAGATTAATAGATCAGTAAAATTTGGTTACTGTAGCTCATATGAAAATTGCTGTGGAATTCTGATCCGAATTTTCCCCTGCGATTTCCACATGATGTACAGTAACCAAACAGTACCGATCCATATTAATGTCAAATTATTTGATTTATTAAGCAAAATTTATGACAATGAGCAATGCATCTGTAAATTTAGGTTACTGTAGCTTATGATTTGTGTATTAATTAATAGTACTATTTACCAACTTTTTCCGTCGTTACTTACCGAAAGAGTAGTGTTTATAAGAACGTAAAATATAGAAGCAATAAACTCTCAATGGAACGTTACCATTTTGTTGCCCTCTTGCTCTTTTACAAACCGTTTCTAATTTTGAGATAAGTACAACACAGTTGTAGGTGGGCAGCACCAAAATTCTCGGTGGGATGCATTCAAAGGTCCAAAAATAGTCTTAACATGGTTTAAGGCGAAAGAACACCATTTTTTAACGTTTCTCATTGAGCATTATCCATTAGCATCAAAAAATTAGGAAAAAAATTTTAAAAAAATTAAATTCTGAGGGGTACTAGGCCTTCTGGGTTTCTCGATTTTGATTTCTTTCTCAATTTCTCTTTTTCTTTTACTCTTTCTCTTATTTATTATGCTTGAGTGAATAAGTTCGCTTTCTCCTTCTTTTATATTATCCGCAATCATATAGAATTTAGAGGAAGTCATCGACACGGGAAAATCGAAAAGGTGGAAATCAAAAAAGAAAGAAAGACTATGAAGACTACAACTTTCAAGGATTTTTATCGTTTATAATCAAATTTCTTTGAAACAGAGCATATGCGATCGTAGTAATTTTTGGCAAACTTATAGAATCGGGGACCGGCCGCACAGTCCGTTTTTGGGGCGGAGCTTCGTTACAAAAGGGAAGCCATGATTGGTCAGACAAATAAGTGGTCTACCGCGTATTCACAACGGCAAAGTAAACAAACGCAGGGCATTAATAATTCACCACCGGTAAAACAATAGCTACTGTTAATATGGATAAATAAATATGAGTAAATAACAATATGTAATGCAGCTACGGGAAAAATCTAATTTGTGTTGCGCTATCGGTCGACTTAGTGTCAGAATGAATCTATTTGAGCTTAATGTAATTTGTAAGGACAATTTAAGCCTTATTCAGTACTTTCAAAGCCAAAAAATCCTTCGCAGTAGTGTCGATTGCATTCCATGCAACGGAACTTATAGTCTGATCAAAGAATCAGCAAAATTGAGTGAATATGTCTGGAGATGTCCTAAGTGCAGATCGAAACAGTCGATTCTCTTACATTTCACTCTAACAATAGACAGTAGACCATTTATTTGTCTGACCAATCATAGCTTACCTTCATTAACGAAGCTCAGCCCCCGAAAACAACCGTGCGGCCGGTCCCCGATACCTTAAGTTTGCCGTAATCTTCTGCAGTGACAGTAGCAAAGCCATAATTTTCGTGTTTAGTCACATTTTTTAAAAATTTTATCTGTTTTCTCAGTTATTCACTTAGTCTATCGCATGAGTAATATAAACTACAATAACACCAATGCAGTATTAAAATACTGTGTCACTACGACGACGACGACGACGACGACTGCTTGGAATTAATTTTTATTTTTCACCATTCAGTTTTTGGTCGCTATAAGTTTTATATATGGTGAACCAATGGAAATTTATTTCCTCTTTGTGTTGCTTCAAAATGTAATTGATGACTTTGCAAAATTTTTATCAGCTTTGACAAGATAAAAATTTATTCGTGAGGATCTTTAAAAATAAACAAGTCCCTTACATTTACATCATCTACGCTGTTCCTATCGCAATTGAGTAACTACGGATTTCAATTAGTTTACTAGCTAATCGATTATTTCATTAATTAATTAAATCTCACTTATGTTTACGTCATCCACATAGTTCCTATCTTTCCTATTAGGGCTGCGATGAACCGTATGTAATGCCTCAATAATATATTCGATGTGCTCTGCTGATGAGGCATTAAAAAAGTCATTAAATTCTTCGAGAATTTGCGTCACATTCTGTCTTTCATGTTGGACGCATTTTTTGTCAATACAGTAAAGGTTTTGAGCCCTGGGCAAATGTAATACGGCGACGCGAGTAAAATCGTGCCCAATATTTAAATATTCTTCGATCGAGTATAATATGTGTCCAAATATATTGGCTAATACTTCAGTTAATAAGGGGAAACTTCCTCGGTGCTGGAAATTAAAACTAACTGCCAAATTGATCCGCTGAACTTTGCTACATTCCGGCCCCGGCGGCGCAATCGCAGGGCCACACAACAGTGATACCATTGCAAAAATATGCCGCAGGTATTTTGCCTAAAAAATTAGGATGAAGTCCCAACACTGCTACCGTCCCAACACTGCCATCGTTCCAACATTGCCACTGTCCCAAGACTATCACCCCGAATCCTAACATTCGCACCACGAGTCTCAACATTGCCACTATCCTGAAAGTGCCACCCTGAGCCCCAGTTTTACCGCCTTGAATTCCCTTAATCACACAGCGATTCACAAATGGACGTTGTCGCGAAGGGCGGGGGGGGGGGCTTAAATTCCCTCAAAATTCAAACTCCCCAGAATTTAGCAGACCTCCCAGAATTTCTTTTAGGCTTTTCCCTCGATGTTTACGCTATCATATCATCTCCCAGAATTTAGTTGCGGCCCATTTGTACATATTTCTTTACTAATAGAGGTGCACATATAATCTAAAAGCATGAGGTATCTAATTTTCATAGATAATATTTGGGATCGCCGAGGGAGGGGTAAAATCAAGAACTGGTGAGAGGCTAAATCCTAATTTTTTGTATAGTAATTCTATGTTGCATTTATGATGTATTGCCATGACGAAGTTGTCTAGAACACCGTTTTCTTTCTAAAGTGCTTTTATAACTTTTAATTTCTCAATCGAGATAATACCGTCTAGGTATTAATAACAAGACTTAATCCCCCATAACAACGTCCATATATGAATCGCTGTGTAAATATGCGAGGCAATGTTAGGACTCGCGGTAGCAATGCTGGGATCCGCGGCGTCAATGTTGGGATTGGTGGCAATGTTGGGACAGTGGCAGTGCTGGAACGTGGCAGTGTTGTGCGGAAGCATGGTTTCCGGATTTGCCGGAATTTCAAATTTTCACCAAATAGTCAAAAATGTATCCAAAATTCGCTGTTCATGTGTCAAGTAGCATTAGGTTTTACATTGTCTGCTGAAATATTTCTCAGTGAAGGTTTTTACTAAAAATTTCAGAGTTTTTGAGAACATTGTATCTCCATGCCTCGAATGTCCCCTCACCTCAAACGTCCCTTTTCCTCGAAAATCACTCTACCTCGATTGTCCCGTTACCTCGAATAATGATAAAAAGCTAAAATGAAAATTCCCGTTAGCTCGAACGTCCCTTTACCTCGAAAGTCCCTTTACCTCGAATGTCCCGTAACCCCGAATACTGAGGAAAAGCAAAATAAAAATTACCTCTACCTCGAAATTCCCTTTACTCGGATGTTCGTTCAGATGACGATACAAAGCAAATATAAAAACTCCCGTTACCTCGAAAGTCGTCTCCTGATCTCGACTTTGTAAATTTTCTATTTTGTAAATTGTAAGTTCCCACGGTGGAAAATTTTATTTTCCCACGAAATTTTACGGAAACAAATACAATGCAAGTGCCATTGAGGAAACGGTATGTTTTTAAGATAACAATCCTTTTGAAAGATAGAACATTGTTTGGAGTAATGTGAACGTCATACATTACCCGAGGTAAAGGGGCGTTCGACTTAGAGGGACTTTCGAGGTAACGGAATTTTTTTAGATAACAAATCCCTTTGGAAGAAAGAACATTTTCGAGGTAACGGGAACGTTATACATTATTCGAGGTAACGGGACATTCGAGGCAAAGGGACTTTCGAGGTAAAGGGATGTTCGAGGTAAGGGGACGTCGAGGTAACGGGTCACAATCATCGAGAAAGATATACGAACCCCCAAACCGGCTGACCTCTTCCCCCAGATCGGCCATGCTGTGCACCTATGATCAATACTCTTCGCACTCGAGATTTTACTTTTTAAAAATGTTCATACACTTCCAGATTAAACATGGTATAGGTGTGGTGTACATATAGGCTAGCAGCGCCATAAACATGACTTTCTGACAAAAATGATGACGAAATGTTTTCAAATAGTAAAATAAACTCGTTTAGAGAGGAAGAGTAAAGTGCAAACAGTAGTCCAACACTCACCATAGTTATTTGTTGAAATGACAAGTACAGCGACGGAGATTTGAATAGAAGCAACTCGATTTAGAATGGAAGGTAAGTAAAATGAATTTATGTGTAAACAACGATTTTACATTTAGATATTATTTTGTATGCTTGTTTTGCCTTTGAAAATTAGGCGATTTAAACAATCAGATGAAACATTGATAGAGCAGAAATCAGTATGAAGTAAGGCGATGATGGTTGGAAGACTTGAGAATAGTTAGGGAGTTAGACCTAGAGGATCTACGTGGCAGACCCCATGAATATGAATTTTTGTGATTTTTTCTTTATTTTTGCCAGTTTTGCACCACCCAAACCCCTCTGAATTTGGCTGCGGTCCAGGCAGTAACCCTTTATTTCTTATTTACTGTAAGTCGCTAGATCTCACTTTAGATACGTAGCAAGGAAGGGTTTTTCAATAGCATTTTTGCAGCATAATTTATTCTCGTCTTCCAGCAGATCAATTTACTTACTAATAAAAATCGCGCATTCATCTTATCCTGAGTCGACACTTTAAACACAATCGACTAAGATGTTAAGAAACGCCGCAAACTCCCGCATAGCTCAGTGGTAAAACCTCTTGCTTGTAGTCGAAGCAACCCGGGTTCGATTCCAACCGATAGCTTTTTGTTTAGCGCACTACTGTAGTATGTCCCAGCACTGATTAAATGCCTAAATTAAATTTATTTGGGCGTATTAGTGCATTAAAAATGGAAGAATTCTAGCCACTCGCCCTCACTGAGCTGATCTGCCGAAGTACAGTAATTCGTCTTATTTATTAGGTAGCGATGTCTGTTTTGTCCATTTGTCGGTTGATTTCGAAGTCGTGCTTTTTTCACATAACTAATCTTCGGTTTACTTTTTTGCAGTCGTAAAATCGCAGCGTGCGATAAATATGGATTCATACTTGTATAACGTATTACGAAAATTCATTGCTTCACAATTATAGAAATAAATTAATTGGTTGCCAAATCGCATGTTTTTTGCCTCATTTTGTGTAGAAAACGTTTTTTTACAAAAATATAGAAACCGGAATATCTAACTGTAAAAATCTAGCGCTTAAGACCTGTTCGGCGACGCTTGGAGAGCGAGGTCGATGCGTGTTGAATTAAAATAAAGAAGAGGAAATAATAATAAAAGTTGGACAAAATTAAAGGCTAAGTATTTTTTCAAAATTTCATAGTATTTAATGCGTGAGGGTTTAATTGCCACCTTTTCTGCCTTTAAATCTAAATAACTTTTCTTAAATTTATTCGTCAAAGCTCTTAATTGGCCAGATTATAGATCAATGTATACTAAATTTAATTCAGCGAAGCCTCTTACGAAAATCTAATTCAATGTCGAGTAATTGCGAGGAGAAAGGGGTGGCAATTTCAGACCTGGAGTGGAGTAAATATGTCACCCCTAAACAAAATGCAAAATACGAATCTCTACGCGCTGAAATATCGTTATTCGCCTTCATGAACAACATCATCAGTAGAAACATAAAAAAGTGGTTCTTTGAAGGGTTTGATGTAGAAAAAAACATGATAGTATGTATTTCTGAGTTTAAATTGCAACCCCTGGGAAACTGCAAAAAAATAATTATGGCACTGAAGTGTACACTTATTAATGGAATATTATTACTAAAAGGAGTGTTTTGATCAGACGAAAGGGAATAACGATAGTTTAACACAAATTTATTTGTTGGAGATTCTGGGCTGAATATACCACCCTTATTTAGCCATAAACTTTAAATGTCAAGAAATCTGCGACAATAGCGTTTTCTAAGGTATAAATGGTTTTGATATAACTGCAGAAAGAAGTATTTCATACATTTCCCCCTATACATCCCCCATCGGCCTAATGCACTACTTGTACATTTTTGAGTTGATAAAATATCACCCAAAAAACCTATTTTCAGAAAACGTCATCAAAAATCGAAAAATTGACAACGTTGCTGGCGCTTGCTAGAATAAAGTCAGTACAGTAATTGACTGGTTTTTAAAGCATTAAATGCGCAGTGAACATAATTTCGGATCAAAAAAGCCGAATAAATCGCTGCTTGGCGGAGGTGACGAATCGATCGAAGTGGCAATAGTCTTTCTCATTTAAGTTTGGGCATAAATTTTAAGAATTTTTCCGAGAGTGAGGCGAGGGATTACGATAATTATATCTCAAATCAATGCTATAATCGCAATCTGTCAGATTGTTGTCGGACACAGTTTTTGAAATTTATGGCCGAATTTGTGTGAAATAGACTAAAGGTGCCTAAAGCATGCAGTATTCTGTTCACTGCTGTGCACAAAACCTTTCATTCATTTTTCAAGCGCATAGTCCACTTAACAAACACTTACAACAATAGGTGCACAGATAGCTGACCGGGAAGGGAGGGATGGGTCAAAAATTAGGCGGCTTTGCGCCAAAATGACCGCAAAAACTGGCAAACATGCTAATTCTACAGTTTCTGGTCATTCACAAGGAATTTTGGAGAAAATTTCCAATTTTAATTCATTTTCGGCCTTGTTTTCTCGTCAAAATTTTTCATTTTCCCGTTCTAGGGGGTCTAGACCAGACAAGCACATGGCGGGAAGGGAATTTTGGGAGGGTACCGACCTAAGGTAAGCGACACCAATGTTTTGAGGGAGAGAGGTGCTAATTTTTTCGGAGGTCAAAAAATGGTGGTATGGCGAAAAATGCCATTTTCCAACGTTTCTCTTGAGCACTATCCATTGGCATTGAAAAAATTGCGAAAAAATAAGAACAATTTCAAAAATGTAGTTCTGGTGGTATTTTGATTTCTGGGGGATGCATACCTTAACTAAACCCTCTAACGCCCAGGTATGGTCCTGACCCTCCAGAATTGAAAAAAGGAATTTTCTTGGGATAATGAGGGTGAGATGAAGGCCAAAAATGGATGAAAAATGAAAGTTTTCTTCAAAAGTACCTTAAATTGATCAGAAATCGTGTAATGACGTAGTTTTAACACTATTTTAGCGCTTATAACAGTTTTCAAGCTCATCTTCCCCCAAAAAGCTCAATCCTTGAACCCCACAGATCGACCATACTGTGCACCTATGGTCTAGACCCCCACGCGCATGTCTGCTTCACACTTGGGTGTGGGGTCTGGAACCCAGAATCTGAAGCTCCCTTAAAATGAATAGAACATCCAGAATAGAATTTCTGGCGATTTTGCCCAGGGGACTTGGTTTTTACAATTCAGCAATAAAATATTTGAAACTATGTAGGTTCATAAAAAACCAAGAGCGTTCAGCAAAATTTAATACTGCGATTCATTGAGGCAGCGCAAGACACCGTGAATCAGCTTAGTTGCCTGCGATCAAGATCGGCTCGTTGGCTATGTTAAATATCCTTCCATACCCAAACAAATCTCATTTGACAATGCTACCGATCGTCAATGTTGTAACGCGCTGCTTTATCTGAGCAGGCTTACTCTGAACTTTTTCACTGTATTTTAGAGCATTTGTTCCACAATAGAAAGTTATACATGCAGTAGATACCCTATCACATTTTCAATTTTATAAAGTTTGAACGTTAGAAAATTGAAAATGTTATCGAAAATCTATAGAAAAAGCAAGTCACGTAAGAAACGGCTTCGAAGTTCGATATATTGAATTACTTCCCAGTGTAAACATCAATCGTATGACTTGTTTAAAGCGGCATTTTCTACTCTTTACGCTTTTAAAAATTTAGTACGAAGGAAAGTATCTGTGAGACTATTCGAGATTTTTCTGCCTGCGATCGCATTGTAAAATTGCAACGGATCAAATGCGCTTTTATTGAACGAGAATATCGATAAAAACAGCACCGTACGATATAACGAACTTTATGAACTATAAAGCGGTACAGTATTTGCTAAGATTAAATTTACTTACGAATCTACAGACAAACGAGATAAAAAACGATTGAAAAACGTTGACAGAATGACTAGACATAAAACCGTCTTCATATCGTCTCATCTACAAAAAAATCGCACACAGAACGCGCAAAAAATAAATCGATAACATTGTAAAGTAAAACGAGTCGTTTTATGTTAAGCGAGAGAAATAACGTTCAGCGAAGCAGTATATTTTGCGATGGCTTTTTTATCTTTTATCAATTTCACCGTATATTGGCCAGAATCTCCGACGCCGACCGATTTGAACTCAAGTTTGAATGTATTGCCCGATTTGACCGACTTTACATTATCACTTTTCTCTACCTTATCTTGACCTCTAAACCACTGGACTGAAAAAAGTATGACACTCGTAAAGTAAGAGTGCGGCAGGAACTTATCCGGTCCTCAAAATATGAGGAAAATGGACCAGGCCACATGGACAGCGCCTCATTTTTTGGGGTCCATTCCTAAAACTTACGAGGGTGAAAAAATCTACCGCGAAATTGCTGGTCAAGAGCAAAAGCACGATTTTTCAAAGTTCTGTCGTTTAAAATAGCCAAACAAGAAGTCTAAAAAAATCGAAACATTATATCCAAGCTTAGCACTGAAAATTTTTTATTCGTTGTGAAGGTACTTAATTCTGGTTTGCTACAAAGTGCAATGAAAAAAAGAAAATTTTTGATACATAAACCATTTCTTACTCAGAACTGGGTTGCTTAGATAATATAAAATTCTAAATTCAAATTTCAAATTTTAAATTCGAATTTAAATTCAATTTGAAATAAAATTTAAAATTTAATCTTTCAAATCAAATCTTCCTTTTGAAAGAATAGCGATTTTCGGGTTAAAACGGCTAATTTTTCCGCCCAAGTCAGGGTTCCGCCCCCTCCTTATGAAAATCCTAGATCCGCTACTGGGCTCTTGTATGAGATCGTAAATTTTAGGGCTCGGAATCTTGGGAGGGGGTTCCCGGAATAATACTAGGGCGGGGGTAAATGACCCAAATTTTCGACCAAAAATGGCAAGAAAACACTTGCAAATGGCCTAAAAATGCATTTTTTGCCTAAGGGAAAGTTCGAAAAATTTTCTGACTTCAGGGGACGGGGGACGACAAAATTTTGGTGAGTGTTCCTTCCCATCCCTCTGTCACGTGCATGTATGAAACGGTAGTGTTCCCAAGATCAGAGAGTGGTGTATTCCTAGTCCTAAAGATCTGAGTGCCGGGCAGGTTCAAACCTGCATGTTGACGGATGGAACGTTCTAGCCGCAGCATACTTCGACTTACTCTGATAAACACTAAAAAACACAATTTAAATGAAAAATGTAAGTAAAACTGTTCCGAATCGCCCTGGCGATCGACTAAACAGAATTAAACGCCGCTAATTTGTTCATGATTTTTAAGTTGACCTAGAATTTTTGAGTGAACCATTTTTCGCCTATCTAAATCGAACTTATGAAACAATAATACAACACAGATTAGAGAAAAAGTTTAACCTTAAAAATTATTCGAATGTTCATAGGAGCGACTTTTCTGGAAATAATACAACTAATTTCAAATATTACGCAAGCTTACCGGTCAAATTGGATATGTCGGCCAGATCTAGCGTAAATTTAACATTATCGCCCGCCTGGGCTGTGACGGGCTGCGGCAGCCGCAAGATTTGGGGCACAGAGGCGCTATCTGCATAAGAATTGACGATAAATTGAAAAAGCCTACTGAAATTTTGAAAAATCGATTAGAAAACTTTAAAAATTGCCTATTACTATAGCAGACCTACTTAATCACACTTGCTGGAAACCGTAAATAAGGTTAGGAAACGCCTGGCTCTGTGCCAAACATCATCGTAAAGGTAAGAAAATTATTACAACTTCTCGACCGGTGCATTTCTTAACACTCATCGTAAATATTTGAAGTAAAACAACATTTTTTATTGTTTTATCTTTTCGTCAAACTTCACTATATCACATCATCCTACCTATCAAATATTCTTTAACAACTGAGCAAGGGTACGGGCACTGAATAAACATTTCTCACAATTTTCTACCGTAACGATGAGGAAGCCAATCGATTTTGGGAATCACGTAATAAATTTTTGTTTAACTGCATTCAACGAGTGCACAAACATGAATTTCAAATTAAAAATAGAATTTATTAACCCTTCTTTACACTTTTATATGAACGCCATTGAACTCCCCACTTTGTGTACCACTCATCTACTAATAATACACTAATTTAGCCAATAATTCACTAATTTACCAATGTATTGTAATGATGTAATATATAGTAAATAATAGTAAAAAATCTACTGTACAATTGACCCAATCGATAATATGTATACCCGTATGATTGGCACTTGCTTCAGGTTAAATCGTAAGAAACCTAATAACACAAGGTGATACAAGATAGAAAAATTACCTTGTACTTTGCTCTAGATCACTAGAATACGCTTTACATCGCACGCCCTTTTTACCATAAACCTTATACATAGTACATGTGTATATTTGAACGAGAATAAAACTCAAATAATAATAGGGCCTCACATCGTACTTTACACTAGACCTAATGCGGTTTACACTACACGAACTTACTTTGAACGAGGAGGGATGCCACGGACGAAACTTTGCCCGAAGGGTGATTCGCCTCGCATTGATAAACACCCGAGTCCTCGGCAACGCATTGATCAATAACCAATCGATAAGCGTCGCCAACTTTCTCCTGCTTATGCTTACTGTCCGCTTTCACCTCTTTTCCGTTTCGCAGCCAAACGACGTCGGTCGGATCGCCAGAAGTGTAAACAATCAGTTTAGGACAGTTTACAAATATTTAAGACGCAACTATCGGTTGGCTGAAGGTACAGTTACAGTTACGTATTGTTAAACCGAGTTTTTCTACCTTTAGTAATGAGGCCTAGCTGATTTACGGGTTTCTGACGATCAAACATACGACAAGTGTAAAATGGCGCGAAGCGCCAAATTTTTTTGGATTTTTTTACTGTTTTCATGCAAAGTTTACAGCCTTTTTATTGACAAACAGCTTGGAAATCAAAAATGGCGCAAAGCACCATGAAATTTAGTCATTTTCTACCGCATTAAACATTTTGTAGCTCTGCGAATACCGACAGTCTGACAGAGCAGAAAATTGTCACATTTGTGCAAAACAAATTTGACATATGGCCATAAGTTTTGCCTTTTATAAGAAAACTGCGAATTACTAACATAGTATGAAGCACTGAAATATTTTGACTGATTCAGACTTTTTAAACGCAATGCTGGAGCTTTACAAAGAGAAATAACAGTAAGCGGCGCCGAGCGCCGGAAAATTTTAACATTTTTGCTCTTTAAACTTAATTAATACCGTTTAAAAATCATACGGAACAGACAAACTAATTCCGACGCGAAGTGCCGGAAATTCTTAGAAATTCCTAACCCTTCTATCTTTTTTGTCCTCCTAAAAATCACTGTACATGCACGACGAGATTTTACGGCTTGGGTCCGGGGTGGCGCGCTGAAGCTTCCCTCAGCCGTGTCCGGGGGAGAGCACAGTGCAATTCTGTAAACAAACACTTTATTGTTAAATAGCAACGTTAAAATTTCCGCAACATCGGCCAAATCTTGGTGCTGAATCAAGCCCAAAAACTATAAAAATTGATCGACTCCTACATACGCGCAAAACTTTTCAGCTGCTTGCTGAATTGTGAAATGTGTTCTAAGCTGAAACGCGATTTTCGACCTCTGCTATGTATATAATGCAGCAATTTAGGTCGCTACCAATAAGACGTAGAAAGATGGATCAATGAAAATTTAGTTCTTATCGTTTTTAGGCCTATTTGTGGCCTTCTTATTAACAAGATACAGTTCAGAAAGCAGAAAATGCGCAAAAACACAAGAAACTTTGGCCACTACAATAGAATTATGTGTCCTTGTAAAGAAATAAACAAAGCAGAAAATAGACGAGTATGCAATCATTATCTCACTTTTACGACGATGCTCAACAAGCATGCGCACTTTCATTCAACGAATAGATAGTGCACTAAATCACTTGACCGATGTGGACTATTTTAGACTATTTTAGTTGATTCAAGCTTCTAAATTTATTGGATCTACACCTATAATGATAAATAGTAATGACTCGGCGCGAAGCGCCGGAAAATTATGACGTGACTCGTTGAACTCGATTTTCTGAACGCAATTACTGCACCAGAAAAATCAACAAAATTTCTGAAAAATTCCGGAAAAGGGGGAGGCACGTGCCCCTGCCTGACTACGCCGTTGATATGCGCTGCGAAAAAATCGAATATTAAACTTTACGGATTAAAAATGATTTTCCACAACCTAATTAATGTACGATGCAAACGAAAGAATTTGGAATGAACAAATTTTTCTATCATTTTGCCCCTAAATTTTCAGGCAAGGCCGCTTCCTTGCCGCTGATACGCGCTACAGTGTGATATAGTCATCAATACTGGACGATCCTTACTGGCTTCACACTACGTCAAATCTAAGGATAACGAACGAAACACCAAATAAGACGAGAAAACGAAAAGTGCAGATCAGTCATCGGATCGGAAACATCATCAAGCGTTATATGCAGACATGCACAGCATGGGAATTCTGGGGGGTGGGGTTAAAATTTCAAAGTGTCTTTTTGGGCCTAAAAATGGTGAGAGCGCGTCAAACGCATCGTTTTTCGGCGTTTCTGACGATGCTCCACCTTTCTAGAGCATAAAAACATAAAAACATTCGCAAAAAATTGAACCTATTGAACAAAATATAGTCAAAACACGAATATACGGCGCTAAGCGCCAAAAATTTCAAACTTTTAAGCAAATAGATAGCTAAAAACGCCTAAAAGATCTATTTTTTACTAATCTTTAGTAAATTTTTGAAAAATCGTGAATTCTGGGGTTAGTAAAAAAATTTCTAGGGGGGGGTTGAAACCACCCCAAGCCCAAAGATAATGTATGATTATATGTTGAATAAGTTAGACGTACCAGAAACCCTAAATTCGAATGTAACTTTGTCTTTTTCGGCAATAACGTAACTCTGTAGGTCTTGCTTTACACTAAGAGGCGCAGCGGACTTAGCGGAAGCAGGTTGAGCCATTGAGGTTTCTGATTCGGCATCCAAGGGGGCCGAAGAGCCGTTAATCACTGGCTCTGTCGACGCGGATTCCGGCGCTCGCCGAGGCTGAATAAGAATTATTATAAATAAATAAATAAATAATTTATCAATTAATAACAAAGTTTATAAATTTATATAGATTGGTCTAAGAATAGTCGGAGTTTGACTCCTACAGTAATCCAGTATTTGCCATTGATCATATGCACAGTTTACTAGGGATCTGCCCGCCTTCGTGTTGATCAAACAAACATTGCAAAAACGAAAAAATAATACGCAAGTAAAGGTCCTACATTTCACTCCCTTTCTAGCCATCAGGGGCTTAGCTGTGGGGGACAGGTTGACTAGTCCTCCAAAATTTTGGAAGAATGAAAACTTTATACAAGGGTCCTCCAAAAGGAAGAATTATAAATGTTTAAGGCGCATCTGAAAGACGGTTAGAACAGATTTCAGGGCTTATTAGCCTTAAATTGTTGGGCGCCTCGCGCCTTATTTATTTACACACAATATATCTGTTCAATTATTTGGGAATCAACTTGAGTTTTTGAAAAAATTTTTCCAAAGAGTATATCTCGCTGAGAAAAGCTTAAAAACACCATTATTTTAGCTTATCTACAAATAGTTGCTGAGAAATCCAACTTCAAAATTATCGTCACTCTAAATTCAGCAGGCCAGCTACGCTATCGCTGGCCATCCTGACCCTGTGCATCTGATGCGAACGCTCATACGTGCGACAGGAGGCGTGAGGGATCCCTATAACCAGGCAATATCTCTCGGGGGAATGGAAGGGGGAGGTTCGGACCCCCAAAATTCAGAAAAAATCGGAAAAATAGGACTTTTTAACGTTATTTTGTGCTATTTTTGGCTTTTTTAGGCTTAGTCCTCCAAAAATTGGTGTTGCATCCCCCAAAATAGGAAGGCCAGCTACATGCCTGCCTAAGACAAAGTCGATCCAACTTTTTCCCCAAAGTTAAAATTTTCTGACTTCATCATTTTCCGATTTTCGGGCAAAAATTTACGTTTTTTGGCCATTTTCGTAGGTGTTCTTTTTTGCCATTTTGGGTCAAAAATTGAAGGTCATCTACAAATACCCCACACAACACACACACGCTAAAAATGGCTTACTTCCCCCAGAATATTAAAATGTTACATGTCCGCTTACGCCTGACAGTCAACCGGGCTTTGGTGGCTTGAAATCCGGCCGAATTGGTCGCTTGGCAACAAAACTCGCCCTCGTCGGCCGGAGTGACCCTGAAGAGGGTCAAAGTGGCCAGGTCAGACAGGTAGGATGAGGTCGAGTTGTCGGCGGGCGTTTGAAGCCGTTCGCCGTTCCTCAGCCACTCGACTTCCGGTCGAGGGTTTCCCGAAACAGAGCAACTGAACTGGGCGGATTCGCCCTCGTCCACATCCTGATCCTTCAAGGGTTTGACGAATTCGGGCGCCTTTGAATCGTCCGTAGATTTTTCGGCTAAAAAAGCAAAAAATCAGATTTCATTTTTTTATAATTAATGCTTTAAAATACTAAAAATGTCGCAAAATCGAAAAATGAAATATTAACAGTGATAAAATAGCATAAAGAAGAAAAAATATGAAAAGGTAAAATGTACAAAAGTAAAAGTAAACAATAAACGGCAATATTCTTAACTGAAGCGATGAAAAAATTAAATTCAATCCAATTATTTTAACACGATTTAGAATTAATAAAAAATCATCAAAACGATTAAGAAAATAAAAAAGAGATAATAGAAGAGAAAAAATAAATAAAAGGTAAATAAATGAAGCATGCTTTTAGTATAAAAGAAACAAAAAGACGCGAGAAATAGTACACATGTACATAAAAAGTACGTAAAATTATATTATGAGAAATTACGGGTTTTACGAGGAGCTCATGCGCAAGAGTCTAAGTGAAACGAGAAAAAGTAAGCAGGAGTATATACAGAAAAAATACACAAAAAACATGGAAAATCATATAAAGAGGCGCGGCCATCAGAGAAGAACTAGGTAGCAACAGTTTCGTGCCTTTAATAACCACAAAAATTCATAATTAGACTGGTAAATAACAATAATTGAGTATAAAATTCGATCAATTTTTGTACATTAGAAACTAATAAGCAATATGAAGACTTAACATGAGAAACCAATTATATATTAAAAATTAATCACATATAAAATTAATGGAAATCATTAAAACTAATAAAAATGCTAACATGTTACTTTAACACAGTAATCAATTACAGCTAAATAGCAGGCACGTAGCTGTGGGGGGAATGGGGGGTCTAGACCATACGTAAAAAATTTTCAAAAATTAAAGTCTGGAGGGGGGGGGTATTTTGATTTCTGGGGGAATTTTTTGTTTCTGGGAGATGCATACCCCCCAAAACCCCCACGCCCAGGTCTGGTCCAGACCCCCCAAAATTTAGAAAAAACCGGAAAATATAACTTTATACACGTTATTTTGTTCAATTTTTGGATTAGACCCCCAAAATTGGTGTTGGTCTCCCCAAAATAGGAGGGCCAGCTATGTACCTTCTAAATAGTAATAAAAAGCGGCATAAAGGCAACTGGGAAATAGGGAAGAAATAAAGGTAAAATTAAAATTAAAAGCTAAAACTAAAAAAAGTCACTGAAAAATACGAGGGATAAATTTAAGACAAGTAAAAACCGACGTCCGAAAATAGGAAAAACGGAACGCAATTCACAATTTTCATGTGTTCGTACACTAGTCCGTTTGTGGTTTACTAAACACATTTCAGTTTAAATCAATCGATTGCTGACCAAAGAAGTCAGTGTAAACAATCGATAAGGCTAAAAACACAAAATACTTAGTTTAAAATGACAATTTCACTCAAACTAAAAGCGTTAGAGATAGCACACGTGAACGTTTTCAAAGCAGTGTAAAGTGCGTAGTGTAAAGTGGTAAAAAGTATACCAATAGAAGGGCCATCGATTAGGTTGCGACTCGACTGTCTCCGGGACGAAGAAGAAGAAGAAGAAGAATCGATTCTTTCTTCGTAATACGCAGATTTACGAATATCGGATGTTGATGAAGATTTGCTGATAAGAGGACGATTCATCAACCCTAAGGGTGGTCCTACCGTAAGACCGCCGACTAGACGACGACAGGCGATTCGAATAATCCGACGCTCGACCGCCAGACGCTTCCGATTCGCCTCCTCTGCGGCCTGAGTCAATTAAATAATTAATTAAAAGCATACTGTAGCAAATAATTAAAAGCATACTGTAGCATTACACCTTTAAAAACGTTTTTATTGTCATGTACTTAATCGTATTATTATTGGGTATCCCGCCTAACAATTCAACATGTTTTTTCTGAATAACTTCGTTCATTCTTATTATTTTTTAATGATGTTTTTTGGATATACTTAGAAGGTCCAATAGAAAAGTGACTGACAAGGTTTGATCGGTTTCGCTCGTTCTTGGTGTAAACTGCAGAAGTTAGTGTAAAGCCTATATTTTCGATAGCTTTTCCTTTTAAAACTGATGCATTTCCCGGTCAATGCATAGTTCACGATTCAAACCACTCAAGCAATAAAAAATAATAAATTTTAGGTATACGAATGCTTGTATAAATCAATGAAATAAATTGTTGAATTGGTTTGCGCAAGTTCATGAGAAATCGCTGTCAAAGTTGGTGATACAATTTTTGCATGGCGACAAAAAGTTAGTTCTGCAGAAACGCTATATTTTAAACAGAGTATAAGCAAATCATGCCAAATTTTGTCAGTCGATGACTAATTAGACATTTTATAATTGCTTGGAAAAATTCTTTAAAAATGTCAAATTGACCTCACGCGAGATAATAGTTTGAATAATTAAGTGGGACAGCCTGTAAAAACTAAGGTTTGCACAAACTGTTGTAGCTTACACCATGATCAAGTAAACGCAAGCAAATAATGTCATCTAGTTTTTTATTGGACCTTCCAACTATGTCCGGAAAATCATTAAAAAATATTAAGAATTAGCGGAGTTATTACGAAAAACAGTTGGGACGATTAGGTGGGACACCCTGTATAGTATTACAAAAGGGGGTCCCTGAACATGCAAGTGGAATGGTTGGGGAGATACTAAGATCTTAAATCGGCCCCCATGGCCTCCGAAAGTCGATTTCATCTTTATTTATTACATATTTAATTAATTATGTTTATTATTTATTGTTTCATTTTGTTTTACTTTATTTTATTTTTATAATTTTTTTATTTTACTTAAAGATAGACGATCAAAACCGTCAATGTAACCCAAATTAATGCATTAATAGTTTTTGCGTAAAAGTACGTTTCTTAGTCATTTTATCAGCATTATTCAGTCCATTTTGACCGCTTTATGTTTTTTTAACAAACAATACACAATATAATCAATAACTTGATTTTTTAAAAAAAGACTTCGAGACAATTTTGAGAACATTGCGCGATTAAATAAAAATTTAACCTCGTAAATATTAATTACGATAATAAACAAATTATTGATATATAAATAATTAAAATTAATTGCAATAAATTAGTCAATTATGATACGCCATTACTTTGAACGGATAAGACGCAGCTGGTCTCGGCTATGCCAAGCTTATTTTGCGCCGTACACGCGTAAGTGCCGGCGTCCTCTAATCGCACGTTGTAAATTTCGAGCGAACAAACGCCGTGTCGATTGTCGACTAATACGCGAGCTTCGTTAACAGGTCTGCCATCTTTGGTCCACGTAACCTGTCAGAAATTTAAATTCAATTAATTTCAGCTCAAACTGGATAAATTAGAATACTAAATTTAAAGCGAATCAATTCTAGCTTAACCTTAATTAACTTTTACACTAAATTTAAACTTTATTAGTTAACTGAATGAATGGAATTGACCTGAATTTATTTTGCTAAAACGGGCAAAAACTGAAAAACATACGTATACATTTAATGCTTCCTATCACACGCAATTGAACAACGCATTTTATTCTACTTTAAAATATTAGTCAATAAACTTTGACATGCTAGCGAGACATTTAAACCTTATGATTGCGTTCTAGTTTAAACCAGTACGCTTCTTTTGGATCTAAAAGCGCAGTATACCATTCTTCGTTCTAACTGCAAAACGTTTCCAAGAGATGATAAGAATCTTCTCAAGAAGCAACTTTACAAAGATCTATACCTACATCGTCAGTGTAAAGTTGATCGTTCCTCATGCTGAAAGAGATGCGACTTTACACACATCAATCCTTACATCGTCAGTGTAAAGTATATTGTCGTTTATTCTAAAACAGATGCAGCTTTGCAAACATTGATCTTTTAGTGATAAGTAGTTCGCCATTTTCCCTGACAGAGTTTCAATTTAACAAGCACCAATCAATAAACCGCTTGTGTAAAGTATACTGTTGTGTTAAGAACAACGTTTGTCACTAACTTCGGGAGGCGGATTCCCCGTGACGCAGCAAATTAATTTGCAGCTGTGATTCACTTGAATCAGCCGCGGTCGCAGATGGAACGAAAATTTGGGACTGGTTTCGATTTCCTCGAACAACGAAATGGCAGGCGATGGCAGGGTGGGGGCGTTCTCCTCGCCGTTTGTTGCGGTTGGTCTAATTTTGGAGACGGCTCGTGCAGATCAGACTCTGTTCGAAATATCCGATTGCCGGATCAAAAGATTCAATAATGGGTCGTAATCATACGTGAGCGTGTGGGGGTATGCACCCCCTGAATTCAATTTTCAAAAATATTCTTTGTTTTTTCGCAATTTTTCGATGCCAATGGATAGTGCTCGATAAGAAACGTTCAAAAATGTTGTTTTTTCATCATATCACAATTTTTAAGGCCATCCCCCTAGAATTTTGGTGCTGCCCACCAATGGTCGCAATATAACATTATGATTTTTAATAATAATATATTTATTACAAAACAAAGTAATATTTCGTTAAAATAAAAACTGATAGCGTAAAGTGTATTGGTGCTTATTCGCGATGAAAGTCCCGACATTAGTAAATGAACACGAAAATAAACTAAAGACCCACATTGTAAAGAGTAATGATTGCAACTTTTTTACACTGAATGCCTCAATATCAGTAAAACGCAACAAATAAAAATTATTGAACAAGCAGCGAATGATAACGAGAAATATTGATAATTCAAATAATTTTACACTGTCTGATGCGAAGAGCTTCCTCGATTTGAACTTATTCTTGATTAGAACTTTAACGATCTTTTGAAATGGTCAAAATTTCGTTATTTTTATGAATGTCAAATGCTTGTCTATAAACATTTAGAACAAAAAGCAAAACAAACAATTACAAACATTTAAGCATTGCAAAGCGTAGCATAAATTTTAATTAATGGAGATATCGGCAAAATCACCTTATTGAAGATCTACAACAACAATCAATATGAAACGAACTTGAAACATGAATATAATTCATTATAATTTGCAACTTTTTCAATAGCTACTAACATATCTCAACATTATTTTTATTTTATAAGATATTATAATATCACAGTAAATATAGTACATATAACAAAAATTTTCCACATTTCAAAAAAAACGGCATAAAAGCATAGAAATAAAAATAATAAGTTTCAGCAAAAGTAAAAACAAGAAATGAAGCAAAATATAAAAGAATAAATAAAACGAGAAAAATACAATGATAAAATTTAGAAAAATACGAAAGTAAGAATAAAATAAAAAAACCAAGTCAAATTTTAGAGTCAAGTTGCAGGTTTTTGATTTCATTTTTATTTCGAACAAAAATTAGATTATTTGCATTGATTTTTCAACTATTATTAGATAACTAATAAATTTAAATTTTGAGATTTTTAAACCTATTTTTTTCTATGAGGCCATAGTCCATTTAAAGCTCACTTTGCACATTTAAGAATACTACTTCTTCTTTGGTACCAAACGAATTTTTGGCTCTAACTACGTATTCGCCCCGGTCATCCAGGCGAACTCTGTTAATTACTAAGGTATAATCGTTCTCTTGATATTTCTTCATATATTTGACGCTCTGCTTCAGCTCGCGGTTATCTCGACACCTGATTGATTATAATAAATAAATTTATCGTCTTATCAGTGATATTTTATCATTTTCAGTGAAATTTTATCATTTTATCATTTGACACGGCTATAAATTATCAAACGATTAAGTTTAATTTTTGACTAAAATCTGAGAAAAAGACGAATTTTAAAATTCAAATTGAATTTTCCTTATATTAAATGTCATTTTATCATACAAAATTATTACTGTAATTGATTTTAAAATACCATTTTTTTTATTTTGTTTCGACGAGCGCATTTTTGGAATAGCATATTAGGCGAATCTTTCCAGCTTTATTTTCTTACAAATTTCATAATTTTATATTGACTGTGATCTATAAAGTGCTCGATCCCTCAATAAAACTCGTAAACAAACAAAAAACCACCCAAAATGTGCAAAAATTCCTAAATTCTAAAATTTATTGAAAAGATAGGGTTCGATTTACGAGAAAACATACGCTTTTACGCACAGATCCCAGAAATTTTAAAAATTCTTCAAACTTTTGATGGTTGTTTTCGTAAAACTTACAATAAAATGCGAATTTTCTCTCCCACTGGTCAGTCAAAGTGAGTTTAATCAAATAAAAGAGCCCAAAAGTCAGAAAACGTTTGACTTCCCTGATTTTTGGCAAAAAATCCATTTTTCGGCCATTTTTAGCTATTCTTTGCTATTTTCGGCTAAAAATTGGAAATCACTTAAGCCACCCCTTGAAGTGGCCGGTGACCCCCACCGAAATTCCGAAACTTCACATGTATGGTCGCTCCTGATCAAATGAGGAGTCAAATTTTTCCATACCCCATTTTTACCAAAAACGTGCATTTTTAGGCCATTTATAGATTTTTTATATTTGTGGATAAAAAATTTAATGAAATTTACCACCCCATGCCCTGGACTGACAATGCCACTTTCAAAATTAAAAATTTTGCATGTCCGGATCGATCAGTTAAAAAAATAAGTAGATGCCCAAACGCAGCAAGCATTTAAACAAGAGCGAAAACTCAGTCATTTTTACATTATTTCGTTTATTGAAATTTGTCCCTTTTCAATGTTGTTTCGCTAAAACCAACTCTAATTGTTCGAACAAAAAAAGAAAAACAAGACACATATAATTAAGACAAAATCATTAAATTATTAATTATCGATTATATCACTCGATTATAAACAATTTCAAATTAATTAATTAATTTAATTAAAATTACAAAAAATTTTCATAAACGTAATTTCTAAGAAATTAACGATTCATCACACATCGACGCGCATGCGCTCATACTGCACTTACCACGATACGACTGGCGGAGAATTGGCTATTATCTTACAGTAAAACGTGGCAGGCTGTCCCTCCATCACGGTCGTACTCTGTGGTTTTATCACAAATCGCGGTTGGGCATCTCGGCGATCGAAAAGGTTAAAAAAATTATATATTTAAAAATTTTAATCAATTGATTATAATTTTGATAGGGTGGGGTAGCTAGAGGAATTAAAATCATGTAAGAAGCAGTGATAGTAAGCATGGATGCACAGCAGGCACGTAGCTGGCCCTCCTATTTTGGGGGGACCAACACCAGTTTTGGGGGGTCTAAGACAAAAATAGCACAAAATAACGTGTGAAAAGTCCTATTTTTCCGTTTTTTTCTGAATATTGGGTATCCGGACCCCCATTCCCCCCACAGCTACGTGCCTGATGCACAGCATGGCCGATCTGCATGACAGCGGTTAACTGGTCTGGTGGTCAGTTGGTATGCGTTTTTGGGCCAAAATGACCGCAAGATCTAGTGTAAATGCTAAGATAGCGTTGAAACGGTTATTAAACAGTATCTGATTAATTCCGGACACTTCTAGAGATAAATTTCAATTTTCATCCATTTTTTGCTTTCATTTTGCCAAATTTTTTTGAAAAATTACCATTTTTTCTTTCTGAGCAGTGTATATGTCTGGTGATAAACAGACATACGCGTGGCGGGAGAGAGGGTCATGTCATGAACAGGGCTGCTTTGAGGGGAGGGGCGGGGGTGGCTTTTCCCCTCCCCTTGGCCGAAAAAGGTACCATAATGCACGAAAAGATGGAAAAATGAAATGCCCTTGACGTAAAATCTCCAAATTTTCGACGCTACGCGACAGATGTAAAGTATTTTCCATAATTTTGGCTCGAGCGCGACCAAAAACGACACTTTGTATTGCCTTCTAGACAAGAAAAATTTTTTTTCGATAAATTCGAAGTTAGTGATCTTAATGGATAGAGCATGTTGGAAAATATCGAAAAATGCGGGTTTTTTCGAGCTGTTCTGACGACTTTTCCGAGATAAGACCAACTTATCCGCCCTCCCCCTTCCTTGGCGCAATCCTGAATACCTGCCTGAATATGACTATAGATACATAGCATGAGAGGTCAACGGTTTGAGCGTCATTTGATGAACTCTTTCGGGGGCCGAAACGACGTCAAATGCAGGTATAAATTATAGGATAGCGTGAAACTATGTAAGTAATCACTTTCTGGTTATTCAGGCACCGTTGAAGAAAATTGCTAATTTCAATCATTTTTGGTTTTCATTTTGCCTCATTCTTCCCCATACCCATAAATTTCCCATTTTTCAGTTCTCCACGTGCGTGTGTGGTCAAGACATTGAGAATAGGAAAATTGAAATTTTTCTAGTAAGAATAAGATGAATCGAAGGTCAAAAACAGATGAAAACCCTAAGTTTTCTGCAAAAATACTTGAAATTGAAAGAAATTGTGGAATAACGTACGAGTATTTTAAGGCTGTTTTACTTTTCATACCAGTTTTTGAGGCATTTTAGGATAAAAACGCTCTCTAGTTGACCTAACAGGCCGGCTGATCCCAAGACGTAACCTTTTTACTATTTAAAACTGTGTATAACGCAATCCTACATTTCAGCATTTCAAAATTGAAACAAATTTTGCAGTATAAAAACGCTTATTCTAAATATTTTTTGTGCATATAATTCAAAGGCGTCTTACGCCTATTTTATCATAAATGCATGATCTCACAACATTTGCGTTAATAATAAAAGCTATTAAGATTCATTCAGAATCGCGGTAAGTCCATTTGTTTTTGCAATGATATATAAGACTCAGCCCGACTGCTTCTTTACTTATTTCAATAACTAATTATTAATTTATTTCCTTATTTTTATTCATTTAGATAACGCACGAGTAAGTTGATGTGGGTGTAGATAGAGCGTCTGATTGAATGACAAACAATAAGGCATATTTTTTAAATTCTCCTGATACAAATATAAAAAATTACGTAAATACAAAATGTATCCCGCCTCGCATAACAATATGATATATTCTACGCCCAAAAATGGACAACCATTCGCACCAGTCAAAAAATTTTTAATCGCCGGATCCTAATAAGCCAAATTTTGCTTGGACAATTTCGAGCTCATAGATCATAGATGCACAGGGTCAGGGTCGACAGGGGTAAAAACCATACCTGGGCGTGGGAGGGGGGTTTGGGGGATATGCACCCCCCGATAAACCAAAATACCACCCCCAGAAAACAAAATACCCCCCAGAATTCAATTTTTGAAATTTTTTTTCGTTTTTCCGCAAATTTTTGATGTCAATGGATAGTGCTCGATGAGAATCGTCGAAGAATAGTGTTTTTCCGCCATACCACCATTTTTAAGGCCATTTTTGACCTTCAAAAAATCTTGCAAACCACTCCCAGAATTTTCTTGCTGCCCACGTATGGTGAAATCCTATAAATCGATAAATGGTCAAAATAGCTATAAAACGCTTTTTCCGCAGTAGGATGGCGATTTTTAAAGCATTTCCAGCCTATTTTTACTTCCTCATGTAGTTTTTAGCAATAAGAATGTAGAAATTAGTCAATCGGATCGTCTAGTTTCGATTTTTATATCATGCACTATTCGGGCGCTTTTTTTGGTTAACACGACATAAAAATATTTAAAAATTATTGTCTGACACTCAGGCGGATGGGGTAATACCCCCTTACCCATATGTGCACGTGAATTTCTTAAATTATTAAGTTACAACTACAAAGAATTGTTTTTTTATCTCGATCGTTCAATTTCCTGCAACAGTATTTTTTACGTTTCATTTTATAAATAGCAGTGGCGGATCTAGGATTTTCTTAAGGGGGGGGGGCGGTATCCCAACTCTTCCAAAAGCAGTCAAAAATAGGTCCGAAAGTTTGCCCTTAACGCGCGAAATAGCGTTTTTTCGGTGTTTTACATTGTATACTTTTACATAAAATCACTTTTGACGCAATATTTTTTCGAAAAATTTCAGAATTTAAGACAATTTTGTGCGGAAAATCATTAAATTTCTTTGACTTTTACAAAGATCTGGCGCGTAGCGCCGGAAAAATTTGTGAAATTAAGGCGGATAGACGTCTAGAAGCATGATTTACTGCTTGGTTTCCTGTTTTTATAGCATTTGATGCGAAACATCGAAATTTTCGATTGAAAATAGGAGAAAACTATGCAAAAATAGAACAGATAATGGCTTCCAGGTCGCCAAGAAAGTTAAGAAATGTCATTAATATATATCATCCGGCGCGTAGCGCCGGGAAATTCGAGAAATTATGGTCACAGACGGCCAAACATCATTGCAAATTGCATATCCATTCTTAATCTCGCAAAATATTTTTGGCAATGGGGGGGCGGCCGCCCCCCCGCCCCTTTAAACCCGCGCCTGATAAATAAATAGACTTGTAATTATTCAGCCTTCCGCCGATTACACATAGACGGTTGAATGTAGAAGCGAAACCAATACAGTATGATCGATGTTTTGACACGAGCTACGTTTGTACATATAAGGGCAAATCACAGAGGCAAGGAGCAAAATATAAAACTAGAAAGCTAAATTCTTATATAGCAAAATAACACTACATTAAAAAAACCTGAACAAAGATGTAACCAAAGCACAAAGCGTGTTACGTACTACGCAACTACAAGTACATATAGCACGTTCAAATTTCGAAGTCGGGCAGGTTTACACCGAAGCTAAAATACGTTTACTTTGAATAAGAAATAAACAAGAAATCTGATAAGCTCATTCGAATTTTGTCAAATAAGAGATTCATAAAAATAAAAATTAGTTGCTCGCGTGTAATACGACCAGTCCGTAATTAAAATATTTATATTTCATTAAAGCGCAATTTTTATAGCAAGTTTTTGAGCGCTTAAGTTTAGTAGTTTGGATAAAACGATCAAAAGTGTAAATCGGTGAGGCAAGAATGAATTTATCGACTATATGTCCTGAAAATTCCAAAATAAAGTGTAAAGAAAGCGGTAAATCTACGGATAACTCAATTCGTAATCAATTAGTTATCTAGAGATCAAAAGGGTACCGAAATAAGCATCGTGCAAATGATTTTCCAATGGCTTTCGCCTCCTAAGCGAACTGTAGTTGGCTATGCGGCCCAAGGGCGGATTGGGAGCGGGCCAGTCGCTGTATTTTGCCCTGACTCTATCTCTCCAAGGCACGTATTTGCTGGAGGAAATTCGTTCCTCTAGCAAATCCCGTTTGGCCACGCCCCCTTCTCTGAGCCACGGATGATCCAAGCATTGTTGGACGGTCATTCTGCCCCTAGAAGTCGATACCGGTACATTCTTTACAATAAAGCAACTTGTGTAAAGTGTAAGTTGGCGCAAATCAATACTACATTACACATAATATCGTGGACGATGGAACGGGCGGAGTTTAAACCGTGTAAATAATAGGTACACAGTGTAAAGAGGAAATTTGGTTACAAAAATAGAATAAAAAAATAAAACGGAAATTCTGATGTATCAGAGAAATTTAAGTAGATCTAAACACTGAGTTTGCGCCAATTAATGCTAGATTACACATAAATTACCTATTATTAGAACAAAAAATTAAAAAGGAAATCCTGGAGTAGTATCGAAGTAGTTCTCCAAGCCTAAATATTTATCTTGCGACGGATAATGCTAGATTTCATGTGACGTCGTAAAAGATGATGTAGAATAGACTGAGCTGGATCTACGTAAATAATAAACACAGTGTAAAGTGAAAAAATTAGACTCAGTACTGGAGCAAAGAGTTAAAAAGTAAATCCTACAGTATCGGATAAATTAAGTACCTAAACACAATTACTGTTAGATTATTCATAATTTCATAAAGTGAACCAATTAAGCAAAATTTCAGCACAAAAAAATTAAAAAAAGAAGACTGCAGGCATCGTAAAATTTAAAAGTAAAATTAATGAAAAAAGTCAAAATACTCAGGTTCTCGAACAAGCAGTCGCTTGATGAAATCCTTAGCTTCGTCCGAAACGCTTTTGAATCCGTCGGGGTCAAAGCTCCAATCGCACGACTGAACATTCCTCAGCGTATCATCATCACTCGAACCAGCGAACGGTGATAAGCCCGATAATCTGCAATTATAAAAAATGATTAAGTGTTTAATTGATGCCATTGTAAAGTGCACCTAAAAGTGTAAAGTACAATTTAAATCAAGCAGTGCGACTATAAAACTTCTTAAACAAAAAATGCAACTTGCATGCCCTTTTGTAATACGATACGAGGCATAGAATGGTAACAATTTGCATTTCTAATTACTCACATATATTATAACCTGCTTTACACTCTAGTAGAGAAATAAAAAAGTAAAAGGTGACCGCTCTATTGACAGCAAATAAAAACACAGAAAAGTGAGACAAATAAGAGGTGATAAACGGTACTAACAAAAATAAGACATCTATGGAAAGAACGATTTAAAAATAAAAATATTTCCAAATTGTCAATTTTTCAGGAAAAGCCAAGCTATGTAAAGTCTTAAGCACCACGAACCGTACAATGGTCGGGCTTTTTTCACCAAATAATATCAAAACGCCAGTGAATCATATAGAGGGTATATACAGAAGCTTTACACCGATTGTGTACTAATATACAATAGTTTAAAATCAGTGCAAAGTACTGATCAACGACCGTACTTGCGCAGCATGGGAATTCCGGGGCGGGGACTTAAATTACAAAGTGCCTGTTATGAGTCCAAAAATAGTAGGTACGCGTCGAAAACATCGTTAATCAGCGTATCGGACGATGAGCTATCTTTCTAGAGCATAAAAACACTAAAAAATTTGAAAAAAAAACAAAAAAGTAGGAAGAAATTTAACAAATTATATAGTCAAAACATGAGTGTAATGGCGCGAAGCGACAAAAATTTGGCACTTTTGAGCAAATACATAGCTAAAAACGCTCAAAAAAACATATTTTCTAGAAATTCTTGGAAAATTTTTGGAACTTTCAAAAAATCGTCAATTCTGGGGGAAGGGTTAAAAAAACTTTTGCGGGGATTGGAAATTTTTATTGAAGGAGAGGGGTGAAAATTCTTCCCAAACCCCCCCAAGATAATGTAAGTCAGCGACTCACAAAATGTAACTGAGCACGCCCGTAGCCCACATGTCGGTGTAAAATCCAATCGGCTGCTGGTCGACTATTTCCGGCGCCGCGAATTCGGGAGTGCCGGTGCTAACTTTAACGGTGTCGCGCGGATTCACCATCGACGCCAAGCCGAAATCGACCAATTTGACGTCGTCGCTTTTGCGCGATGTAAACATGATGTTTTCGGGCTATTTGAAATAAAAAATAAAAAATAAAATAAAAAATTATGCTATAGAAATTATAGGAAAGAAGAAATAAAAGAGTCACAAAGTAATGCATGTAAAGTGTAAGAGTAAGAAAATGTAGCATTAAAACACTAAAAAATTAAAAATTAATGAAAAGGCGACGTTTGTGTCGTTTTTTGCTGTTGAACGGGAGTAAATATCTAACCAGATCCTCAGGCAACAATATTTAAGGAACAAAATGAACAAAGAAGAAAACGAGTAGATTTTATGAAAAAATAAATAATCAAAAAATGAACAAACACGTAAGTTAATAAATAAACGAATGAAACAATACAAATAATTAACATACAAAAATAAAAACAAAAAATAAATAACAAATAAAAATATATAAATGAACAAATAAATAAGTGAGCGAATAAATATATTACCTATCATTCACTCTCATAATTACGGTAAACACACATATGTATATACATAAATGATGAAGAGCTGATGTTTCAAGTTACAAAACACTTTTTTACTTTTTAAATTTATTTTACATCAAATTTATTTTTTACCTTGATATCTAAATGAGCAATGTTGTTTTCGTGCATGTGCTGCAATCCTTCGCACACTTGGCGAACATATTTGATCGCTTCTTGCTCTGTCATGCGATTCGAATCCTCGGCAACTTTCTCAAACAGTTCTCCGCCCGACATGCTATTAATGGAAGTATATATAAAAACGTAAAATGTGGGAAGAGAAATTTCGAAAAGTGTTAACAAAATAAAATAATAAAATTTGCCTCATCTGGTATAAATATATGAATAATAATTACTTAATAATAATCTTTTTTTCTAAGTAAAACAAAGCACGTCGTCAGGGAGAGCATTTTATTCCGAACGAAAAATTAGGCTAAAACACGGTGTGGCCGCCATTGGTAGCGCGAACGGAAGGAAATCGCAAAGGCATAGACGATAAAAAATTTAAAAATAGCAGATTTCGTACTCCAAGTCACTGAGTACCATGTTGCTCTCGTATTCATAAGAAACTGAACAGTAACCATAATTAGGAACAAAAATAAATGCTCTTGGTGTAGTTGCGCAAAAACTATTTTTCTTCGCTACCCCCTTACACCAAGTTTCGTTACACCCTAACATTAACTTTTCACGTTTACATTTCTATACGCTTTTTTGCCTCATCTAACGAAAAAGCCGAGAACAATTCCTCAAAAGATGCAATTTCGAAAGATTCTTGTTTGACAACGGTGGACAAAAATTAAAATTTGGCAAACTGAAAATGTATGGGAAAACTGAAATTTATTTAAAGCAGATACTCGGGAATGAGACAATTCTTTCGTTCTCCAGCGTAAACAGAACTTTTCAATAATTTATATACGAATACAGTTGAATTAAAATGTGGGGCAGTGAGACGCATAAAAGCTCGTTTAATTGAATAGCATTAAGAAAGGTTAAAAGCTTATAAGCACTGCCGTTCGCAGGTGAGATTCGCAATAAAATAACTTGACGGCATGACCAAATAACCTTTAGCGTCAAAAAATTAAATGGAAAAAGACTCCTGAATAGTAAACAATCGACAAAATAATTTCGATCGACACTAACCCGTGCGTGTTTCGTAGGTTAGTATTTATAGATACTGCGTTATAAAATCTGAAATTATTTTTAATCCGCAAGTGTTTGACCAAAATCATATATATCTGCTCACTCGCACCGAAAAAGTGAACTAAGCAACAGTTAGTTTGCTTTTCGATGTAAACAAAATGGTTTAACGATGAAATGACGCGTATATATACATGCAAAGACAGGAAAAGCATCTAAAACGTAATAAAAGTATAAAAACGAGAGACAAAACGCGTTTTTAGGTTCCTTTTAGAAAAAATGGCAAATTACTTTTAATTTTTTAGAAAAAACGATGAAATCGGAAAAAAAAGATAAAAGTGAGTTGCCGTAAAAAAGCGAGGTCAGAATGTACAAATGGAGGAGTCAAAAAGAGGGTCAGGAATTGTAGTATGGGAAAGAAGAAAAATTCCGAGGTAAAAATATTTGAATTCGCAGCGAAAGCAGATATAAGTATACATTTTTGACAATAGTACTTCAAATCATCAACGAATCGCAAATTGAATTACGAATATTTTCGGGAATTCCGAAATTTTTATTTTTGTTTTCGTGGGTTAGTATTTATATTTAACGATAAAATAAATATAAAATAAAATAAAATAAAAACTAATAAAATAAAATATGAAATTTTTATTTAATATTTAAGAAATAAATACTTTTAATATTTAATATTTTACAGACTTAGAATTTTCATGTCCATTTCAATTTAAAATAAGTTTAAAATCACCTTAATTCCATACGTCATGCGTGAACATTCAAAATTTAGAGAAGAGTAGGAGCTGTCAATCAGTCAATTTGGGGTAACCCGAAAGTTTTGGCTCGAAAGTAATGAACGAATTCTAAAATTAGCTACATGTAGAAAAGCTAGTTTTTTGCCTAAACTACGGAGCGTAACGGCAAAAAACAAAAAAACAAAAAAGCGCAAAATATTACGCGTAAAATAAAAATTGAGGGATGGGAAGATGGCTAAATTTTGGTCAGACAAGAAAAGCTCGAAATCTCGGGTGGGCTATATTCGTTCATTTTAAGCGAATGGGGTACGTGACCTTCAATTTTCAGCCAAAAATAGCAATAAAACGCCTAAAAATAGCCAAAAGACGCAAGTTTTTGCTAAAAAGCATTGGTCGAAAATTTCCCGACTTCAGGGCGGACGGGCGGACGGCCAAGTCTGGATGGGGAAACCCCTTTCCTTGTTACGCGTTCGATTTTGGCAGGCACGCAGCTGGCCGTCCTATTTGGGGGGGGACCAACACCAATTTTTGGGGACTAAGCCCAAAAGGGCCAAAAATAGCACAAAATAACGTCCAAAAGTCCTATTTTTCCAATTTTCCTGAATTTGGGGGTGGGAGTCCAAACCCTCCCCATTCCCACCACAGATACGTGCCTAACAGGCTGGTAATATATATTTTTTTATTTTTCAACTTTTTAAAGTGATGCATACTTTTTAGAATACGTCAAGTTACTCAGACCCACCCTTTAAGCTCAAGTTACAGTAAACACGTACAATTCGTAGACCATAGCTATTTCGTCGTCGTCTTCAAACGCGTCGTGCAAATGTATCAAGCGTGGGTGTCTCAATTGACCCATTACGTTTATTTCGTTTTTTACTAGCTCCTTGTCGGCGGCTGAAGGCGATTGGACGAATTTGGCGGCAAAAACGTTGCCAGTCGACTTTTCGACGCAACGATGCACCACGCCGAACGCTCCGCTAAATTCGAAAATTTAAAAATTCAGATTTAATTCTAAAAAGTTATAATTTTTGGAAATGAATATTTAGATTTTTTTTTAAATTTTCAAAAATTATTTACGTACTCATGTACTCGTTTTCTAGCTTGAAATAAACTTTTTTCAATTTTTAATGAAAGCTTAAAATAAAAACGTTCGTACCTCTTCCAATTTTCGAAATACGCACCTAATGGAATTTTTTATTGACAATTTGTAGCGTTTACGTATATAACTCAATTCGATTTTATGACTCCCACCTTTAATAAGCTTAATAACGACACTTCAGGCACGTACGTATAAGTTTAGTATGACAGAGTGGAAAAAATTCAAAAAAATTTCTTGTCATCGCCATTTTCGTCCATATGAAAAATTTAAGCTTACACTAATCCACTTTTTCTTTCCTAAAATACACTCATCGTTCTATATCTCGTTATAATGGCAGAAATTGCATTTAAAAAACGGAAAAAAAACAAATTTTTCGGCGCTTCGCGTGATTTCGAGACAATTTTCAGTTTTTGTCATCGGAAACCCACAAATTGACAAAACAAAAGACTAACAAAGGTCGAAAAACCCCGACTCCGAAAACGTTAGTATACCTTATAATAGCAACCAATAATTTGCATGTACAAAATGTACAAGGAGTTTTGGGGGGGTCTAGGACAATTCGTAGGAAGACAATTCGTAGAACGACAATTGGCAGGAGGACAATTGGTAGGATGACAATTTGTAGGATAGGACAATTGGTCGAAGGACAATTCGTAGGATGAAGTACCTACCACGATGGATGAAATCAAATTATATGAAGTTTAATCACACACGAACAGCACAAAAATCATTCTCAGATGAAGGAGAGGGTTAATGCGACCAGATCAATGGGCTTCTGGGGGATATTTTTATTATTGTGCGATTTTGGCCCAAAACTGGATAAAAATCGCTAAAAATTTCATGTTTTTTCTCGAGTTGGGACGGATTGCGAGTGGGGGAGACGGACCCATCTTAGGTGGGACGAGGCCCCCATCAGATTCTTTGATAATCTGGACCAGAATCATGAAGAAGGAAATTGTCACCGTTAGGCAAAAATTTGTATTCATCCGGTGAGTTAAGTTCAGCTAACGTTTTTGGCTGCGGAGGCGCTTGTCCTTGCCGCGTACGTCGAACTGACCGCCGAGAAAGCTGGGCAGATGCAGCGGGCGATACGCTATTAACAGCAACATTCACAATAACCTTTGTATCTCGGGCTTGTGATTTAAGCTCATTCACAACATTCAAAATTTCGCTTCGAGTAGGATCAGGGGCACGGGAATGATTTCCCCGGATTGTTACTCTCTCGCCATGCTCGGCGCCAAAGTCAGTATGTGCCTAGCTTTTCATGTCGAACGTTTTTCGCAAGTCCAGTAAGTTTCATCATTGCTATCAGCTTCTCGATTGTAAGCATATCCGTCAAAAAATAACTTTCTTTTTCCACGCTCAGTCAAGTAAAATTCGGCCATTTAGCAACAAGTCAACGAAATCATGAAAAATAGCGATCACAACTCTCCTGACATTTAACCGTAAATGATTTTGACCACTGTGACATGTTGACCGAAATTAACCCATTCATTACCTCTTGTTTACGGTACTGCACTCTTTGCGTAATTGCTACCTACGATTATGTACATACGATACCTACTAGTTGGTATCCTACCAATTGACCTATACAACAAATTGTCTTTCTACGAATTGTCATCCCACCAGTTGTCCTCCTACGAATTGTTTTCCTACCAATTGTCCGGATTCCGTTTTGGGGACCATCTTTGTACATGTACAAAGGGACCTTAAACAAAAAAAACACACTGGTACGGACACTATTACACACAAGTATCAATAACATTTATTTACTTTATTGGCGGTGCAAAAGCAATATTTTTGCTACGGAAATAGGTTTTGAACGATTTCTAGAGCAGAAACAGCTTTTTCAGCATAGTTTCCTTCTATTTCGAGCATATTTTTAGAACTTTTCGACGATTTGCGTCGATTGCGGCAAATGGAGGGCATTGAGTAGAAATTCAAGCTTAAGTTCCCAGATTTTCCTGCATTTTGCGCCACATTTTTCGTTAGAATAAAAAAAAATTAATTATTTTGTCGAGCAGAATTGTCGAAAATTTCGGAATTTTCCGAAGAAGTGCCGCTCCAAAAGCGATTTCTAGTAAAAGTAGACAACGCAAAAGGGCTTGAAACGCTAATTGGCAAGCGAAGGGCAAATTTTTGGACCTATTTTAGACTGTTTTTGGAAAAGTTTGGGTACCGCCCGCCCCTCTTAGTTAAATTCCAGATCCGCGACTAACTCGCTATTACGCCGCTCGGTTTTTGTTTGCTTTCTGGCAAGAGTACAGTGTAAACTTACAAGCCGATCGAAAATAACGTGTAAACTTACACGCCGATTTCTTCCTCGATGTTGTAATAATCGTAAATTGAGTCATTTTTTACCGTTACCGGTTGAGGCACGTATTGCTTCCATATGTCGAAAACATAAAACGACGAAATTTCGGGCAAAAACTTAGAAAAAATGTCCACAAGATCGAATAAATCAAATTAAAAAAAATTGTAAGGGACTAAAAACAAATTAATCAGCCGTTAAAACAATTAAACTTACTTTATTTATAAATTTTGAACAAATGATATAAAAAAAATTTTAAATTAGATTTTAAAACATGGCGCAAAGAGGCACGTAGCTGGCCGTTTTATTTTGGGGGGACCAAGCCCAAAAAAGCCAAAAATAGCACAAAATAAGATTTAAAAAGTCAGATTTTTCTGAATTTTCGGGGGTGCGGACCCCTCATTCCCCCAGAGCTACGTGCCTGGGCGCGAGAGCTGATATGTAATCTATTAAATTAAGCTAGCAATGTTTTAGATAGTAATGCTTAAAGAAAAAAGATTGAGAAACGAACAGCCGAAGTTTTCTTTTTGACTTTGCAAATCTAAACGTTTTGTTTTTATAATTTAAATCACATAACTATTTGGAAATAAATTATTAAAAACTTCAGAGGAAGGTAGAATTGATATGACGCACAGTCTAATAAAGAATCGCAAGTTTTAAGTTTTTTTGAAGTTTCAAGTTTGATAAATTCTAAGCTGTTCGCTTATCGGCAGGCACGTGGCTGGCCGTCCTATTTTGGGGGGACCAACACAAATTTTGGGGGGACTAAGCCCAAAAAGGCCAAAAATAGCAGAAAATTACCTTTAAAAAGTCCTATTTTTCCGATTTTTCTGAATTTTTGGGGGTCCAAACCCCTCTCATTCCCCCAGAGATACGTGCCTGGTTATCGGTCAGTTTATATTCAATAACTTATTCCATTATTATACGGAATATTAGCTCGAAAACAATAGGGCATTCAAAAGAAATAATAAAAATCAGAATGCCAACGCTTAAACCACTCCTCTGAATGCAATTTACATTCTATTTTGATTCTAAAAAGCAGCCATTAACAGCGAAAAGACAACGTAATCGGATTAATTTCTAAATTTATAAATATTTATGTGATGATACGCCATATTAGCTTCAAAAAAGGGCTAATAAGTAGTCTTTTTCAAACACGAAATTTACTGGTCATATTAGTACACATATTCGTATAATGAGAGAAAGGGTACCGTTTGATGAAGACTTACCATAAACGTCATAGTCAGATGCCGGAGCGACGCCTTTGCTACGAATCTTTTTGCCATTTTCGTCAACTGAAGAGCGTAAATAAACACAATGCGTTAAAAAACAAACAGAAGATGAAATGATAAAATTAATATGGCGAAAATAGAACAATAAAAAATATTTTAAAAATAAAGCATACAGCAAAAATTTATTATAAAAATATTTTCAAAAGCCAGGAGCAGTAAAAAACGTAAATGGTTTTTGATAGAACCCTGTAAATTGAGAAAAAATTGAAAAGTAATAAAACGGAAAATTACTACTATACATTACAAAAGACATAAAATATAAGAACAAATATAATAGATAAATATATGAAATATGAATAGAAAATATTTATATGTACAGATACATATATACACAAATATGTAAGGGAAAAAATAAAATATAAAACATATATAAATTAGAAAAAATAAAGAACGAACTCAAAGTATTGACACAAATCAGATTATTCAAAACTATTTATATAAAAATATGAAAGACAATAAAAAACAACAATATAAAATATGAAAATAAAGAATATAAATATAAAATATAATAAAACAAAAATTTGCTCAAAGTGATAAAAATGTTCTAAAAGTTAACCATAATTATCATGTCAGAAAAAGGACGTAATAAGAGATGTAAATGAATTGGATAATAACGTCAAGCTTTAAGGTCAAATTATTTCATTATATATTCTTAACCCCACGACTATCGTATCCGACCTGATTTTAGGCGAAGAGGGATTAGGGGTTTTATTCAACCCCAGAAAAGTTTTCACACCGACCAGCAATTTTTTTCACTCACGAGAATTCGTCATTTTTCTAAAAATTCTTAGAAAATGTATAAATTAAAAATACATTAATAAATAAAATATAAATAAATAAATAAATAAATAAATAATTATATACATGAATAAATGATTTAATAATTGCTCAAAGGAGTCAAGTATCGGCGCTTCACGCCACATATTTATTTTTGATCTACATTTTGCGCAATTTAATCGAATTTTTCTGATGGTTTTAAGAATTTTTTATGCTTTTATGCACCGGAAAGATAGAGAATCATCAGAAACGCCAAACAAAGAAGTTTTTGACGCGTATCCTCCCTATTTTAGCCTGGAAAGGTACTTTAAAATTCCACTTTACCCCCAGAATTCCCATGCTATGCATGTCTGCCCATCGTACATATTTAAATCATTTTATTCTGGCTTTAAACTTTACCTATTAATCATGCACAACGGGGACAATAAGATTTCTACTAATTATGTCGACCATCCTTTAATTATCTTAACGTTTACTTATTCAACTGTTTTTCTAAATTCTTTAAGCTAGCTCGATTTTTTGTATTTAAGTCGAGTTTATATGCCTTCTATGAAAAAATAAGACTAGTGGCTTTTGTTTTTTTAAAAAAAGGTGAAAACCTTACAAAAATACGCATACGTTGCACCTAAGAAATAATTATAGTGTTAGTTCGATAAGAGAATAAATAATTAAGGAAAAAATGTAAGTTCAAATACATTAAACGGTTTTAAGAAAGTGAAATTGTGCATTTCTTAGAGTGCGCTCCGAAAATTCCTTTTTTCTAAATTATTTACAAACCGAAAAATGCAAATTAAAAAGACAGTGCTTACATATGTTAGTGAGAGGAAGTAAATATGTAATGTTCTGAGGAGTATTTCGATGTTTTTTTCAATATTCCGAATACATTTTTGATTTTCTGAAATATTTTCAAGTATTTTTCAAATCTGCGCAATTGTACTTTATATTTAGAGCTTTATACTTTAGAATTCTTCTCATGAAGATAACAAAAATGTAAAATCTTTCTTTAAATCCGATCAAAAGAAAGTTTTGGACGGATACCAGGATTACATGTTCTGATACAGTGGGAGAGTGTAAAGTGAATTTACGACGGCACAAAAGTTAACGAACTTAATGCTGGGATTAACTTGCAATATTTATATTTTAAAAAATGCACCCTCCAACCATGCTTACCAACAGTTTTGAACTTGAATTATCCACGCGCCAGCTTTACACAAAAACAAATTTTACTTTTCGATTTGATCATTACAGAAAAAAATAGATTCAAAAATATTCTTATGGCTGAGAAATAAAAGCAAACAATATTGAACAACAGAAAGGAATGCAATTTGCGAGTCTTAAGGAACAAAATGTTGCTAACGTTGAAAAATATAAGTAAAGGTGTAAACTAAAACATAATTTTATGCTTGATGTATTCTGGAAGGTTGCTTTTTAATTTTTAACTTTTAGTTTTCTTTAAATTTACTTAATTTTCCTAAAAGCTACAATACGCTCATAGCCTTACGTTCATAGCCGTGTTTAGAGCCAGGCTCCCAGCCTTTCAAGAATCACCGGAGACGTTGGGTCGCACGGTTTCGAAGTACCGTAAGAATTTTCGGCCGAAATTCTGAACTCGTAGGTCGATTTCGGTTTCAAATTCTCCACCGTGTAATAAGTATACCTAGAAGAAACGATTGCTGAATGATCGTAATTACTTTACATCGCACTTTACACAGAGCGCAGGGTGGCCCAAAAGGCGTAGTTGACACTTACGCTACACTCACTGCGGAATGATCACATGATGCACTTTACACTGAACTTTACATTCCTAATAGGATGATGATCAATATAGTTCGCACTATACTTTACACTCGTTACACGATAATAGTATAAAGCGCTCTACACTCACCTGCTTCTTCCGGCCGGCTGCCAATCCCCCGAGGGCAATTCACGTTTTTCAACGAAATAGCTATTGATGTAAGATCCGCCATCGTTCAACGGAGCTTTCCACGATAAAATCATCGCATCCGACAGCACGCCCTCAATGACTGGGAATCGCGGCGGATCCGGTATGTCTGTAGTAAGGAGCAATGTTGTAAACACGCACGACTGAATGTTTTTTATAATAATAGTAATCATTTATTTTTTATCAGAAAAAATAAAAAAACAGATATGAAAGATAAAATATACACTACTACAGCAATCCTCGACTGTTGATATTAGTAAATTGTATTAATAATTGATGAATCTGTTATTCGAGTAGTAAGTTTGATAAGTAGCAAGTACAGGAGTCATAAATTGAATCGAATATAATAATTCAGTTGATATACACGAGTATGTATAATTTACACTTGTATCGTAAAATCAGAAATTATGCACCTTTGAGAGAAACTAGAAGAAATCAGAGAATTATACGGACCAATTCGTACATTTATCATAAAAAGCCAATAGCACACAAACCACTGATAATGAAGCGATAGAAAAACTCAAAAAAATCCGTTATTCGATACATTATTCAACAAAATACCACTCGAATATTAATACTCTGTTATATATTCCGGGAACCACTAATGTAAAAATAACAATCGCACATTCGCCATGACCAGTCATTGAAAAAACAAAAATTGAAAAATTGACAGGGTTCACATACACTCCAAAATCAATAGAAGAACTATAATTAATCAAACCCAGTCAGTGATCGTACGGGGTCAGATTTTCACCCCCGATCGGGGTCGGGGTCGGGGATGAAAAACCCCGGTTTTCGGGGTCGGGGTCGGGGTTGAAGATTAACAATTTACATTGCATGATTACATACCAATTTGAAAAGGATAAAAACGATACTTTCACTTGTTTGTAGAGCATACTAATAAAGCTGGTTTTGTTCAACATTTTATTTTCATTCCAAGTTCAAGCATGGTTTTAGCAATATAGCATTACTTTCAATTTTAATCACTAATCGCTCTCGCTTTTTCGTATTCTTCCACAGTTTTTTCATAACGGTTTTCTATGGCGCACTGATTGTAGAGGAGCCAATGGCGCGAAGCGCCGAAAATTTTCGAAATTTTTACCGTTTTCATGTAGAATTTACGCCTTTTTATTGACAAAGAGTTCGGAAATCATAAGTGGCGCAAAGCATCAAGAAATTCAGTCATATTTTACCGCCCTAAGACAATAATCGGCGGTGCTAAGCGCAGGAAAATTTTGACGTTTTTACTCTTTGAACTCAAATTATACCGCTTGAATCATACAGAACAGATAAACTAATTGCGGCGCGAAGCGCCGAAAATTCTTAAAAAATTCCTAATCCTTTTACCTTTTCTGTCCTCCTAAAAATCTCTTTCGACATGTAGAACGAGATTGTACGGCTGGGGGTCTGGGATGGCGCGCTCAAGCGCCACCAGCGAGGTCCAGAGCAGAACCCCTGAAAATTTTGTAAAAAAGCACTCTAACTTTTAATTAGTAAAGTTAAAATTTTCGCAAATTGGCAAAATCTCGGTTCTGAATTAAGTCCAAAAAACTTAAAATTGATGAACACCTACACTGCACAAAACTTCGGAGCTGAAATGCGTTTTTCAACCTCTGCTAAGTATGTAGCGCATCACGGGTCCCAACCAATAAGTCATTGAAAGATGTATCAATGAGAATTTTGTTCTTAACATTTTCAGGCCCATTTGTGGCCTTCTTATTAACTAGTTCAGAAAACAGAAAATGCGCAGAAACACAAGAAAATTTGGCCTTTCCTTTCGTTTAGAATAGAATTATGTGTCCTTGTAAAGAAAGATAAACAAAGCAGAGAATAGACAAATTGGTACGCAAACATTTTCGCACTTTTACTATTATGTTCAACAAGCATGTGCAGTTTCATTCAATAAACTGATAGTGCATTAAATCACTAAAGTGCTGCGAAGTGCTGGATTATTTTAACAAATTCAAGCTTTGAAATTCATTGGATCTGTATAACAATAAATAATAATGACTCGGCGCGAAGCCCGGAAAAGTTTGACGTTTGTGCCTTTTTAAACTCAATGTTCTTAACACATTGCGCCAGAAAAATCAACATAATTTCTGAAAAATTCCAGGGGGCAAGTGCCTCCATACCCGTGGCTACGCCTGTGATACCGCGGTAATTTTGGCGCACTTCATAATGGAAAATATGCGAACATGTATGTTCGTCTTAACAACATGACGACCAGGCGTACTTTTTATTAAATATCGCGAGTGTCGGGTTTAACATATTAATTTTGCTGGTGAATGAATTGACCTTGTTCCGAATTTAATTGCTATTTATACAATTCTTCTATGTAACAACAAATAAAATGCTATATTTCACCCCCGAAAAAGGTTCAACCCGACTCGAAAAATCATGCCCCCGGTCGGGGGTCGGGGTCGGGGTTTAGGCCGGGTTTTTTGGGGTCGGGGTCGGGTTCCCCGTACGATCACTGAACCCAGTATCGAAAATTATGAGGATAAAAATGTCCAAAATGTTCCTGAATATGCCGTGACTAATAAAAATACTATCATACTACAAAAAATCCGAACAACGAAATTTTGACTCTAAAAACGACTTAAAAATGGGAATTATGTACATATGCGGTAGGTACAATATTCATTGAAACATAGCTCGGAAATGAGTGCTTTGATTTCATTTTATTAATTCGTTATTTTCCTGCTTTGATTTCATATGCTCGCACGAGAGAAATACGCGCAACAACTGAAAATTTTGTGAGGGGAGAATTGACTATTTTTTGGATGGGGGAGTAAACAACCTTCTATTTTCGCCCAGAAATGGTTGGAATGCAACTAAGAATAGCCGAAGTAAGCAAATTGTTGCCGAAAATCAGTGTAGCAAGCGACGGAGGGGCAAATATTTCGGCCTATGCGGGATGTGGGACAAACGACTCCGAGTGGGAGACATACACTTTTCAGGGAGTTGAGGGATACCCCACCCCAAAGTCAGACGTCAATTTGTTCCCCAAGTCAGAAAATTTTTCAATTCTCTATTTTTGGCGAAAACTCGCCGTTTTGTTGATTATTTTTAGTTTTTTTTAGTTTTTGGCCAAAAATTGAATCATCTACCCATACACCCCACCATGGCCGGGAAGCACGTCCGAAATTTTGAGCCGTCACATGCACAGTGGGAGATGCTTATCACCATACGTGGGCAGCAAGAAAATTTAGGAGGGGGGTGCAAGATTTTTTGAAGGTAAAAAAATGGCCTTAAAAATGGTGGTATGGCGATAAAAACACAATTTTTCGACGTTTCTCATCAAGCACTATCCATTGGCATCAAAAAAATTGCGAGGAAAACGAAAAAAATTTTCAAAATTTGAATTCTGGGGGGTATTTTGATTTCTGGAGGGGGGGTGTATTTCAACTTCTGAGGGGGGGTGCATACCCCCAAACCCCCCCACGCATGCTTATCACTACTAAATGTAAACAAGTAAGCAACTTGAAGGTGTTGCACGTTGCGCTTATCTTTGTTTTTGCCCTCATTATTGGATATGCTGCATTGAGAGCCACGCATGTATATGCATATTTTCAAATTTTGTTTTTCTGATTACTTTTTCTTTCTTATTCTCCAGCTAGCTAATTCGAAGCAAAAAATTGAAAAAGATCGATAGTTCTAACGACTCACCATTATAGGTGGGCAGCTCCGAATTCCGGGGGATAAGTTTTTTAAAGGTCAAAAAATGGTCTAAAAAATAGTGGTATGGCGAAAAAACACCATTTTTAAACGTTTCTCATCGAGCACTATCCATTGGCATCAAAAAATTGCAAAAAAGGCAAAAAACATTTCAAAAATTGAATTCTGCGAGGGGTATTTCGGTTTCTGGGGGAGGTATTCGGAATTCCGGGGAGTGCACACCCCCGCGCGCCCACGTGTACTCACCACATATAACTATTTCGACGGTGGTCGAATCGAAACCGAGTTCGTTTTCGACTACGACTTCATAGGCGCCGCTATCTTCCTTGTTGGCGTTGCCGATCGTCAAAACGGCGAAGCGTTGTTGCGTTTCGCATTTAAATTTACCGTCCGAGCTGGGAACTCTGACCCCGTTTTTAGACCAATGCGAACTCGGATGCGGGTAGCCGCGGAACGGAATTTTCAGCACGACCGTCTCGCCTTGCTTAAATTCCATTTTAGTCTGATATCGCGGGGGCGTATAAACTTTGGGCTTGGCTTAAAACGCAAAAAGTCGATAAAATGGAATAGAATCAGTATCAAACAAATTTCGCAAAATTGATCAAAATACAAAATAAACCAATTAAATAAATGGACAAGTGTAATAAGAACAATTATTTTTTGATCGCAATATCTACTTCTTAGAAGTGAGGTAACTTTTGTGCAATTTCAAAAGTAACGCAAATTTTAAACCAATTATCGGATCGAACTGGTCCAAGACCGACCTTAGTGCTATATCATGATGGATGCGCTACATCCCGATCGGCAGATACGTAGCTGCAGTGGCGGAGCCAGGGTTTTCTTAAGGAGGGGGCGGTACCCCTAAGATAGGAGGGTCGGAACCCTGACTTGGGTGGAAAAATTAGCCGTTTTAACCCAAAATCGCTAAAAATCGCTCAAAAATCCTTACTGTTTTCGCACTATTTTGATCTAATGGGGGGGGGGGGGGTGGTCGCCCCCTAAATCCACCCCTGCGTAGCTGGTTTTCTGAATTTGAGGGGGACTAAAATTTTGAAGTCAGTTATCTCGACAAACACTCCTGGGTAGAAAAAAAACAATTGTGTTTTTGGGCGTTTCGCAGCGTGCTTTACATATGAGAGAAGAGAAAATTTCGAAAAAAATTAAAAAATAATCATTTCGATTCCACTTGTCTCCAAAAATCGTCCTGTATTTGGCCACACAAATGATTTTTTTAGCATTAAATATAAGCCGGACCATGCTAAAAATTGTTCAGTTTATTCCACCTCAATTCAGGTAGATTGCAGACGAAATCAGTATGGAAAATAAATAATTATACATGAAGTTTCAGTACATTTCGACTTGTTTCTTCATTTTATACACAAACTTAAGCTGTTTAAAAAGACAAAAGTTAAGCAACAAACAATCAATTTGGCGCGAAGCGCCGAAAATTTGAGACTATTAGCTTAAAAGTATGCAAAATTTATTCGAGCGATCTCCATAATAGGTACGCTTCATGAATTTTCAATTTCACTCCGGGGGACCCTTGCAAAAAATCGTCGTACTTTCAAAATTTTTTGGGGACAAAATTTTTATGTAACTTCATCGAGAAAAATTCTTGATACAGTAGTACTTTGAAATTTTTATAGTTTTGAGCGCCTCCAAGAACGTCCGTTCCTTGCGCAAACTTTCAGCATCAACACTTTCATGTTTCTCCCAAAAATTTACACATTTTTTCTTTCGTAGTATTTTACAAATATTTTCAGGTTGCATTTTTCTTCACAAATAATTCCATTTTTTCACCTTCAAAACATCGAAGTTGATTGAAGAAAAACAGCATTTCCTATTCAAGAGCAAGGATGCTCTCTCCTCGCCTACCAAATTCTAGTATAAAATTGCTTCATTTGAGCCTTTTAAAGCGTTTTCTTATCTCTCAGCCATAAATCGGCAATTTCAATTATTTTTAGTACCAAATTTTGAAGTTTTAAAACAAGAAGTACAGATACAGGTACATGTATGCCTACATAGGTAGGTGCATATATTTAGATCTTTACAAAGATTACAAATAATTAATGACACAGACTAATAAGAATAACAATACATACAATTTACAATACACGATATCCTATTAATATGCATAAATGGATTTTCAAAAGTAAAAAAAAATCAAAAGCGTGATAGGCTTGGGACAAAAAGTAAAAAATATTAACATCAAGTCCCATTTGTTCTTTTGTGCCAGAGGATTGAGTAAAATGAATTGAAAAATTAAACAGAATAAAATTTACGAAAAGTGATGCAGTACAATCTCCATTTTTTTATTCCACTAAGGTAAATGATATTTGATCGATTAGTAGGTGTTGGATGCTAACCGAAATTTTCGAGTACTATTCGTTGAACGAAATTTTGTTTGTTCGTTGCTGACATGTCTCTCTCCAAAAGCTGAAAATTTCACAGCACTACACGCATTGGTTGAAAAATTACCAGTGATTATCTTACATGATCTTTAGGGGCTCTGCGAGTTTAACCAACACCAAAAATCTTTACACCACGCAGAATTTTTGATTTTTGAAAAAAAATCGTACAACAGGAAAGCTCGCGTTTCTAGCGTTCTTTCCGCTCAGAAGTATCAAATTTTGGCGCATCGCGCCGCGTATTTATTTGATGACTATACTTGGTTTAATGTACTCGATTTTTTCAAATTTCTAATGAAAATATTTTTTATGCTTTTTATGTTCTTAAAAGAAGGAGCATCAACAGCGCCAAAAATTGTATATTTGGCCCATATTGTCAAATTTCACCAAACGAGTGAACGAATATCAGACTACTGTTGAATTCCGATCGCCAGCTTAAGGCGTGTACGTCATGATAAAGACGACGAATCGAACTCCATCTAGCTTACGGCTTGACAGATATTGTTTACTTTGCACCAAAAAATTACGTAAGCGAGTATGTCGTATAAACTTGAAGAAAACAGAGAACTAGGCGCACTGCGCTTACGCAATACCGCTTTTTAGGCACCCTGTTGTAAACGTAACACTAAAAATGAATCAAATTATGTCTAGTTTACACTTTAAAATGTTGTTTACTCTACAGCGAAAAAATATTGTTTACGTTACAGCAAAAAAAATTTTGTTTACTTTACAGCAAAAAATTTTGTTCACTTTACAACAAAAAATTGTTTATGCGGATGTGGTGGTTTACATTTAAGGAAAACTTCGGCCCTGGTGCTCTTAGTGCCGGCGATATTCGACGCCCGGCAACTGTAATCGTCGGCGTCTTCGCCGGCGAAATCGTTGACGGTTAACGAATAATGGTCCCCGATGGCCATTATGGAATGCTTGTTGCTGTCGGTCAATTCCCTGGCCCCTTTGAACCACCGAATTTCCGGTTTGGGATTTCCCACTATTTCGCATTCCAATCGAGCCGGTCGACCCTCTTCGCACGCCACGTTGCTCAGGCTTTGAACTATTTCGGGCGGCGATGAGACTGTAACGACGAGGTTGCGCGAATCGGATTTAAACGTACGCGTATGATTCAATTTATTCGACTTGTGGGACATTTTAAACCGACGTAATTTAGCCCATGAAATACAATTGTAAAATCCTTAATTTACATAGTGCCATTGAGCTGAAGATTTCATATTTATCGTTGCGAAAATGACTTCTTTTTCTAATTTTATTATTGCACTAATTATTTATTTATTAATTACATAATAGTTTATTCGATTGAGCATTCTTGGGTTCTTAAAGACCAACGCAAAAAATAATTCTCGTCAAAATTTACTCACTAACAGGCATGCAGCTCTAGGGTAAATGGGGGGGGGGTCTGGACCCCCCAAAATTCAGAAAAAACCGGAAAAATAGGAATCTTTAAATGTTATTTTGTCCTACTTTTGGCCTCTTTAGACCCCGGACCCTCCAAAATTGGTGTCGGTCCCCCCAGAATAGGACGGCTAGCTATGTGCCTGCTCACTATCAGTCCGATCACCCGGATCTAGGCCGCGCCAGCACAACCAAATGTATTTCCTCGCTAAAGTGTCCTAGGGGGTTAAGAGCAGACAAGGTAACTCCAGACCACCATGAATAAGTATGTACATGGGAAACTTTTTGGGGAGAAATAACGCAAAATGAAGGCCATAATTATTGAAAAATTTATAATTTTCTTCAGAAGCGCTAGAAATTCATCAGAAACCGTTGATTAGCACACACACACACACACACACACACACACACACACACACACACACACACACACACACACACACACACACACACACACACACACACACACACGTACACACAATGTTATCTACATTTTAGAACTTACAATAGTGTTCTGGGGACATTTTAGCCCAAAACATTTACTAGCCGACCCCAAACCGGCCACGACGCGCAAAATGTCGTGAGAGTACCGAAAACTCGGGAAAAATTGAGAAAAAGAATAATATTTCTCAAAATGTCCAACCTTCCGGGGGTTGAACCTTGATCATATTGGTGTTGCCGCTGGGTAAACTGGGACCGGCGTCGTTGACGGCAAAGACCCTAAATTCGTATTGGCGTCCTTCTATCAAATTCGAAACGTTAAAGATCGATTGAGGCACGGGCGTTTGATTGCATTTTTGCCAAATTTCCATACCCTGCTCTCTTTTTTCCACCAAATAACCGATAATTCGACCGCCGCCGTCGTTTCGAGGTCGATCCCAAGTCAAATTGACGAAGTCTTCGCCCACCATCGTCACTTGAGGCACGCCGGGCGGATCAGGGCGATCTGAGGGAGAAATTTGCTGGCAATGAGCCAATAAGATAAAAGAAAAGTAATACGAGAAAGGCGCAAAAGAAACATGTTCAGATAGAAAATATTGAGAGGCGTAGGAAAATAAAATAAGGGTAACAAAATTAATATAAAACAGGATAAAATGCTGAAAAAGCTGCGTGTAAAGAGAAAGGTAAATACGCAAATAAGCTTATAACAAAAATTAGTTTAAATATAGAGAGTGGAACGAAAAATAGATTAAAAATGTATACGATGCAAATAAAAAATGTAAAGAATAAAGGATAATAAAGGAGATAATACGATGTTGGTCCTTAGGAAAATTTAAAATCGATTATTCTCAATAGCAGTATCAGGAAAACAATAGCAGCAAAGTCATATTCATAATAATTAAGAGAACCGTATTGGCGATAAAAAAGCTGGCTGCCCTAGAAGCATAAAAAATTTGAAAGACAAATTATGGTCAGAAAGTTTTTTTTATTGGAAAAAAAGCTTCAAACTTTGAGTAATTCTTCCGTCAGATGCTACTAGGGAAGCAATGCTACTTACAACGACCTTAAGCATGAAACACAAAAGGTTGCAATTTTATTTGTTTTCTGTTAAATTGAGCAAAATTGAAATTGAACTAAATTGAGCAATACTTTCGAAGCATTCTTGTTAACGAATGCTTAAAAAACGTTGTATGCTCAAAAAATTTTCGTACATAAATGCAATTTGTTTTGAACAAAAAACTAATAAAAATAAATCAAAACTAAAAAAATTAAAAAACATTTCGTAAGAAGACATTTGAAAAAATTCATGAAAACTGCATTAACCACAAAAAATGTACATGACGAATACAATTGCATATGTTTATAGCAAAGTACCAGAAGTCCATTCCTTTTTGGCGGTTGATGCTGTACAATTTACAATCAAAAATAAATCGAATCAAAACAAAAATTAACTAAAACAATAAGTTAGATTCGATTTTACATATAGTAGGAGAATAAAATTTTTTACTTCTACTGGCACCTCAGAATAGGGCACGGACCCTTCGTTGAAACATTTTTTAACTTACGATCTACACTATTGAAGATAAGTTGCCCCTAATTAATCTAATTCTTCATTTTTGATCAGAGAATATCATTTTTACCGCAAATTAGGTCCTTTTATAGAAAAATAAAATAAAATGAAAAAATAAAAGCAGAATAGTACGAAGAAAAAATTCCATTTGAAAACAGAAAAATTTTCACGTAAAAAGATTGCATAAAATCAAAGTAGGTAGTCAAGTCAATCATTCGAATGGATAATCTCTGACGTCCTAAATATTTACAAGCGCACAAGCGTCTATCGACGAAAAATTCGCTTTTTATTTATTTTTTACATTTTTTAACTGCAAAATCTGTTTACTTTTCCTATTTTTAAATTCTACCAGCTGATTTTACTTCTTTATAAGTTTGCTAAGCCTTTTGTTCTTTTGTTTTGTAATCCTCAGATGTTTCATATTTAAACAATAAGCCTGATTTTTTCCATTAAATTCTGAATCAGTTAGTTTAGAAAATCCGACAAGCAACTAAAGTAATTGACGCAATATTAAAAGCACGAAAAACGAAACAGCAAGATTTTCAACAACTCGAACGAAAAATTTTATTTTCAGAAAGTGGAACACAAGGAAGATGGGCTGCAATAAAATAGCATAGCTTAGATAGGTAAACAAATAAATCAAGGCGGAATAAGTCAGTAATGGAGATGCATAGGTGCACAAGGTCAGGGTCAGCAGGAGGGGGTTGAAATCTCAGAAATACAAAACAGCAAATTTAGCGTCTACGCTTTTTTGCTGTTGAAACGACTAAAATGGTCAAAATAGCCTATTGAACGTTTTCGTGGTAATATCAGATTGTTAAAGCATTTGTAGTCCATCTGATACTGCATTATATCACTTTTAACACTACAAAATACAGAAGTTGATCAATTTTTGGCGCCTTTTGAGTAAAAAGTACATAAGAGTACTAAATCCAGCGCGAAGCGCCGGAAAATTTTTGACATGTTTCACTGCTTTTGACTTCAAAACTGATGCGAAAAACATTCCGTCACCTTAAAATCGCCGGACAGTACCTGCCTGGTTGACCCTCAGTGGGGAAGGGGGATGTAATACCCCCTCACCCCTATGTGCATGTATGTGCAGACGAAATACGTAGAAAAGAAATACTAGTGCACCGAAACTAAAAAAATTAACGAGTACTTGGCCGTAAACGAACTTCTCCATCAAATAATCCTCACATTACACTAATCCCATTCTGAGACTTCAAAATCGACTTTTAAGTACAAAACGCAGAGGCAAAAATAAAAGTATGTAAATCAATAAATTTGCTTTAAGTAAAAGAAGAAAATTGGCGCAATAAATCGATCAAAAATATTCGGAATCGAAAATTTTTACTTTACACTCTTGCATTCTGTTCGTTTTATTCTATAAATATCACATGCGAAATATTTTGACCTTACACTGCTCGTAATCTAGCGCAAATAAATCCTTTAGACAAATATATGAGTCGAATATTTTTACCTTACACGCTCGCATTCTTTCACTTAAAACTTAAAGTTTGTTTTATGCTAAGAATATATAATGCAAAATATTTTGACCTTACACTGCACTTAATCTTTTACCCTAAATCCATGATTTGTTCCGTCCTTTAAACAAAGTTCACGAGTAAAATTTTTGTACTTTACACTAATCGTAGTTTAAACTTCTATTTTATTCATGAAGACAGATGATTACCGAATGGCAGTTTGGCGGTAATCGGCTCGTCACTAATCAAAGCTGGGCCGATACCATTATCGTTAACGGCCGAAACGCGAAATTCGTACACGTGATCTTCAAATAAGCCCTGAACGGCATGCGTGAGCTCCTGTAGAAAAATTGTTGTTAGTTTAAACTAACAATTGAGTGTAAAGTCGAGAAATGAAAGGGAAATTATTGCCTCACGACTTAGGCTTATGTTAATAGTGAAAATGGGATGACATAGTACACATTGCCAAGACGTAAAGCAAGTATGATGCTATAAAAGTAAATGAAATACATAATACACGAAAATTAGATCAAAATTATGAACAAAACTTAGCTAAACTGACTCAATAATTCATTCTAAATTATTATACATGAGTATAATTCAAATTTGCGAAAATGAACCGAAAAATTCAATATGATTGTCTCACACAACGTCCATATGCCATACGTTTGATCAATCTGTGAGGACGCGTATACGTCGCAGTGTCGAAGAATAATTTAAAAAAATTCTATTATTCAAATGCAGAACGCCATAAGAAATCGATAATCAGAAACTGAGTTTATTAGACACCATTTCCAAACACCCGACAAACGTAAAGTTTTAGTCATAACCACACACATTTGTAGTAGTGCAGGCAAAGAGTAGGAATTCTGGAGTCTACCCCAAAGAATTCCCGCAAAGTGTATCCTTTTGGCTTGAATACTTTAGGTACGCGTCAAACATATAAATTTTCGACGTTTATGACTATGCTTGCTCTTTCTAGAATACGAAAACATAAAATTCCAGAAATATTTCGAAAAACTTGAAGCAAATCAAAAAAAATTGTCTAAAAGTGAGTGTATTGCGATGGACCTTGAAAGTTTGACTTTTTAAAGCCGAAAGATCGTTGAAAACGCTTAAACATCGTATTATTTTTTCCACTATTTCTTGGACTATCGGAAATTCTGGGCTCACACAGACCGCAAACCTCCATTAAAGAACACGAATGGTTAACTAGTCTTACTGCAAAAGTGTATTGTTGATTTTTCGCCATAATTTATCGTTTTTTTAATCAAATTTACGAATATTCGACTGATAGACAGGCACGTAGCTAGCCGTCCTATTTTGGGGGGTCCAACTCCAATTCTGGGAGGACTGAGCCCGGAAAGGCTATAAATAGCACAAAATAACGTTTAAAAGTCCTATTTTTCAGACTTCTCTGAATTTTTTGGGGGGGGGTTCCGAACCCCCCATTCCCCCCAGAGATACGCGCCTGCTGATAGATCGAGTGTGCATGTAGGTAGGGAACATTATGTAACTATGTTGTAAAAAATATTTGCTTAAATATTCCGGTTTTTTGCAGCTGATCATATTCGGTCTTTAAAATGCTCGTCGTTTGCACATATTTCTCGTCGCCGTTCTTCCTACGCATTTTCCATTTCCCATTTTATCATTGCGCTTTCTCAGATTTACGTTGTCCGTTTGACATTTTTTAGGATTTATATAATTTACCAGATTTTTCAAAATTTTATCAAAATCCTATCATTACAATAAAAATTATTAAAAGGAGGAGTAGTAATTAATAATACCTTGACATAGCTAGCGACGACGATCCACTCGTCCTTAGCCGTGTCCCTCTTTTCCACGCAATAATGGGTGACCCTGGCGCCACCATCCTCGCGCGGGGGCTTCCAATTCAACGTCGCCTCGTGTTGATTCACGTCAGAAATAATTAGCGGACCGATCGGTGGCCCGGGCAAACCCGTCACGTTCACGTACCAACCGCACGTGGCGCTACCCGAATCATTGCTTACCTGTTATTTAATTTTTACATGATTTAATCTTCCCTATTTAACGTGTCAAGATGTCCCGTTTATAGGGATTTGACATTTGCATTACGTAGGGTTCGAACCGTCAACCCTCTGCACCAGGTGCAACGGTGTTTACCACTACGCCACAAGGCGTCAATATTTCAATCATTAGGTGGTAATCAATTTAATCTTTAAAAATCGCTCACCTAGCCTATTGTTTCGAAGACGGCGGCGCCAAAATTTTATGGTCATGGATGGGGGGAAGAATAATTTTTTCAAAGGTCACGCGAACGTCAAGGAAAAAGGTGATAACGCAAAAAACACTATTTTTATAAAATTTCGCGTTAAGCTGAATAAGCGCATGAATGTAAATCGAAATTGCGAAAAACGATCAAGAATCCAAAAACAATATTTGGACGCAATGAAGAATAGGTGTGTATTTTCTGATGATTTTAGCCATTTTTATCCTTTTTTACAAATTTTTCCGGGGCACGTCAGAACAATAGTTTTTGTACAGAACTTAGATTTTGTAGCACTTACAATGATTTCTCGAGTGTTTTTTCGGCGATTTGTGTCGAATTCTGCACTAATTTTGCGAGTTTTGTATAAAAAATTTCGGAAAATCCCGGAAATTTTTTACTTTTTTTGTTTCAGAGATAATTATGGCGATCAAATTTATAGCAAAAAAAAACAGAACGTTTAGCTTGATATACGGATATCCGAACAATGTTTCACACTTTTATGAAAATTTTGGCTTCTGCTCGTCAGAAAATCCTAAAGCCGCCACTATCAAAATTGAATATTGGGGGTCTATGCACAGCATGGGAATTCTGAAGAAGGATTATGAAATTTTAAGGTGTATTTTTCGGTCGAAAAGGGCGGGTATGGGTCAAAAAACATAGTTTTTCAGCGTTTCTGACGATACTCTAAATTTCTATAGCCTAAAAAAGTTAAACAAATTTTAAAAAAATCAAAAAAATCAAATAAATTGAAGAAAATTTAGTTAAGAAATGAGTAAATGGCGCGAAGCACCGAAAATTTGGCACTTTTGAGAAAACAAATAGCTAAAAACGCTAACAACACACCTTTTCTACGAATTTTCCGAAAATTTTGGGAAATCACAAATTCTGGGGGAGGACTTCTCAAAGGGTGATGGTAAAAACCCCTCCCCAGGATTCGGTATGGTGGTGCTCCTGCTTCTTTTATAGTATGCGTCTGCTTATCAATTGAGCACGTTGGATTGTATAACCTTAACCCGTTAAAAAATTTCAAGCTCAAGTGCAATTTACCGACTTGCTTTGACACATGCTATTCGTTTATATCGAAAATTCAATCGCTTTAGTGTTTCTATTGCATTTGAAATATGTCCAAAAATACCACATGACGCTTTTTGACTTAAAGATGCAATAAAAAATAATTACCTTGAAAATAAATTTTCCGGTGTAAAGTTGACTCAGCGACATGATCACGATGATGACGTGATCGTCGAATTCGGTCATTTTGATAAATCGATGATCGGGCGGTATTTCGCTCTTGTCCAGCATCAATTTGACTTTGAATGGCCCGGTGCCACGGTAATATATCTTTTGGCGCACCATCTCGCCATCGGGATAAACGGCGTTGCTTGGTTCCTTTTCGATAACGGGAGGGGCTGTTGGCAAACAGTCAAACATATTAGATTTATATACAAATACGCAGGCACGTAGCTCTGGGGGGAATGGTGAGGGGGATCCGAACCCTCCAAAATTCAGAAAAACCGGAAAATAACTCATTTCAAACTTTATATTGTGCTATTTTTGGCCTTTTTTGACCCCGGACCCCCAAAAATCGGTATTGCACCCCAAATAGGACGGCCAGCTACGTGCCAGCAAATACGCGCAACTAAAAACTGTTTAAATCATTAATCAATAAAAAATAAAGAAGAAACAAAAGTAAAAAAATGAGAATATATAAAAATAAGATAAAGTTAAAAACTGTACTCATACACACACTCGTTCAATATCCTGTCATTCGAATAAATTATAAAAAATAACGACGAATATTGATTAATCAATTATTGAGTATCTTATTAATGAATGGTAATAACTGTATAAGGTACTCCATGGAAAAAATATCAGTCTGAATTAATACCTACTAATTAATTGATGGAAATATTCAATTAATATCTTTATAATAACAAATAAATTAAGTAAAATTGAAACACAAATAAAAAGATGGTGAAAGACGTGTATGCACGAGTAAAATATTGAAACCGGGCACGCAACGGCTCGAAATTTAAGGTGTGGAGGAATGAATGACATTCAATGATTTTTGGCGAACAAAATGGAAAAAAATAGCTGAAAAAGGCAATTTTTTTGTCAAAAATTGGGATTATTAACAAAATATCAGCGTTTGGGGTGGGGACAACGACGACCGAATTCAAGCGAGAGCATCATCAAAAATGACTTACTACCACACATAAAACAAGTAAGTCACATAAACAAAAAGAATAACATATAAACGATTTGCGTCATAGAATTAAATTGAATAGAAATAAAATAAAAACAACTAATAAAATGATGGGAAAAAATCAATGATGAGAAAACAAAATAAAAATATGCAAAAATAGAGACGCGTAGCCAAGCATTCTCTAGCGTTTTTGTACAAAAAATAAGGAACGAAGAAGTTAGAAATGAAAAATTAATTTAATTAAGGCAGAAATTAATAATTATTACAATTATTGTTCAAAAAATAGATTCAAATTAATAAAGGAGTTGATTGAGAAACAAAGTAGAACCAGCAAAATGAGGACAACCGACCAAAATGCAATTAACCATGAAACAAGATGTTACAAGAGAATAATTAAACTGGAACACTTATCAGTTAACCTGATACAAGCGCGACTCGGCGGAATTGAATAAAATTTAGTCAAGGATTTGCACAGGCAAGAATAATCATGCGGATAATATGCAATTATGAGTTGTAATAAAATATGTAATTATTCAATCGGGCTTTTAGACTAATGTATTATTATTCATTTTATTAAATTTAATTTTTTAGTTTTATTGCATTTATTATTTTTTAAAAAATTTAAAAAAAATTGAAAAACAGCTAATTTTATTTTCTGTAAATTAAAATTAATTTCTGGATTAAACATATAAAAATTACCCATCACGAGTAAATTAGCCGTGCAAACATCAGTGCCAAACGGATTGGAAACTTCGCAAGTGTACTCGCCGTCGTCGATATCCCAAACTTCTCTAATGGTCAATTTGTAGGTCGAATCGGTTTGTTCGACCTTGTATCGCGCGCCGTCCGGTAATTCGTGACCATTTCGTAGCCTAGAAGAAAAAATGATGTACATGAGAGTGATAAGAAGGATACGTGATATTGTAAAGTGATAAGATTATTGATAAGTGTGCTAAAATAGAATTGAGGAAACTTAAATAAGAAATTATTTGAAACTAGCTGAGCTACTCGGCGTTGCCCGGGCTGAACTTTGGCCTGATAGCTATATGGAATTGAGATGTCTCTTGTATTTTTTATTTTTTCAGGACTGTTGGTGTACTTGGGATATTTCTAAATAAATTAATGGTAAAAACCATATTTTATTCTTTTGGATTTTTTGAAATGTTTTTTCGTCAATCATTTTTTCGACCAAACCATATTTTTGACGTTACAAAATGGTTTTGAAAATTCTTCAGTCAAAATCATATTTTTTGAAGTTTTGGGATGTTCCAAAAATTTTTTTAGTCGAACCCATATTTTCGATGTTTTGGGATGTTTTGGAAAATTTTTTTCAAACCATATTTTTAATATTTTAAAAATTTTTTGTTTGTTGTAGCAAAGGGTGCTATATATCACGTGATATCCTTTATCACTCATATGTTATAGCAGAGGGTATCTCCTGTCTTATATCACTGCATCTTATGGCACAGACAGGGTATCTTATATCACATCATTGTACCGTAAAGCATTGCCCATCTCGTAGCATTATGTCGGCTATATTACATCCGATCCTATTGTTATAACGCACGCAGCGGCAATAGTACCGTAACCCGAATATAGTGTAGACTGAATCTACTCCGATTTTAGAAATTTGGCAAAAGATCGGCTATGTCCCGAAATCGGTCATGCTTAAGCATAGGGACGCTCTCTCGCTTCACCCCTGTACATTTTTTCGGATCAAACCCATATTTAGACGTTACAGAATAGTTTTGAAAATTCTTCAGCTAAAATCATATTTTTGATCTTTAGGGATGTTTTGAAAATTTTTTTGGTCAAATCCAGTTGTGCTGGTGCCAACGCAAACAATATATTGAGCTGCAGAATATGATTGCATTCACGATGCGCTGTGTTCAAGCAGAAAAAGACATGTTACGTTGACACGCATGTATTATAGGTATAGGTGAAAAATCAGCGGGCTAGAATGTACGTCATACCGTGCTAAAGAACAAATAATTTCCCCAGCACCAGTGTTGATGGGTATCCTACTAAAAATAACAAAAAATGAAATAAAATCGGGCTGAAGAACCGTATAATACAAAATGAAATAAAAAATAAAATAAAATCGCTGTAAAAAAATCGTACTACTCCTTGATTCACAAGGAGCCGATAGGTTCTAATTCTCAGGAATAAGTCCTCTACGAAAGTCAGGATTATGTAAAAATAGTAAAATAGCATGGGACAAAAGATTACGCACTCAGCCGGATAAAAGTGCACGCAAAATAAATACGTCACATAAACGTTGTTCGTAAGAACATAAAATATGTAAACAAAGGCGCAAATACTAATGTTGTCAATAATGTAAAGAGTACCGGAAGCTTAAATTCAATAAGCGTGTAAAGCATTACGTTCAACGAACAACCGTCATACGAGAATAATTCGAGAATAAAAAATAACCTTGAAATAAATAATCAATTTGAAAGCGTTATAAACTAATATTATAGAAATAACACATAATATTTAAAGATTGCCGGTTAAAAATAGTAAAAAATAGTGAAATAAGAAAATACTTAAAAAATCAATAAATATGTACCATCGAGCCGTCGGCGTCGGCCGTCCGACCGCCTCGCACTCGAACGTGACGCGTTTGTTCAACGGGCTTTGAACGTCAAATAGCTTTCGGACGATTTCGGGACGCGAACCGCCCGATTCTTGAATTTTTATGGGTGACGTGGCGGCCGACGGCTCGCCTTTGCCCATTTGATTGATCGCCGTGACGCGGAACTCGTAGTCGCGCATTTCGACCAAGCCGTCGACGGTGAAAACGGGCGCAACGACGCTGTAGTCGTTGCAACGCAGCCACGGGCTGCCGGCGCCGCCGGCGTCGCGACGCTCAACGATATATTCTGCGGGAAAATAGGAGCATTCGCCGCGCGTTTTAAACCTATGCGTAACGGGTTCTAACCAGACATGCGCGCAGGGGCGGTAGGTGGGGTTAGGACCACAAAATTGGAAAATGGAAAATTTTGCGAGGAGAATAAGGCAAAATGAAGGTCAAAAACGGATGAAAATTGGAAATTTTCTCCAAAAATGCTTCAAATTGGACAAGAAACTGTGTAATAATGTAGTTTTAACGCTATTTTAGCGCTTCGGGTCATTTTGGCCCCAAAAAACTCGATTTTTGACCCCCAGACCGGCCATGCGGTGCACCTATGGTTTTAACCATCGATTTTATTTGGGGAGATGGAAGACCCATAGAGTGACTAATCACTGAAAATGGCCGCGATAACATAGAGAGGGATCTCCAAGTCAAAGTCAGTCGTCTCCCAATCCAGCCAAAGTTAGAAATTTTTTTACTCCTTCCATATTTTTTGGCAACAACTTGCATTTTTGGCGATGTTTAGGTTTCTTGCTATTTTTGGCCAGAAATTGAAGTTTATTAACCCTCCTATCTTAAAACTGATCAACTACCCTATCCGATAATATTGAGCTGTTGCATGTCTGAGCGTGGGGAGTTGGGGGTTCGGATTAGACACCAGAGTTCAAAATAACTCCACCGATCCGGACTTTTGGGCAAAAACTTGCCTTTTAAATCATTTTCAAAATTATTTAGCACACTTACTGTAGTATGTCACAGCACTGCTTAGATGCTTGAATTAAGTCTACATGGACAATTTGGTGCAATAAAATGAAGGAATGGCGGCCGCTCGCCCCTCCAATCAATTTTTTCTGTCGAGTTACGTTCTTCTAGCCAATAAAACACTCCGAGAGACGGTGATAAGGCGCTCTTAGGGAGTGTTAATATATCAAACGATTTCTACTTGAAGCAGAAGGGCAAAAACACGAAATAAAGGCGATTTTCGCTCAAAACACAAGGCGACGGAGAATATTAACGTTTGAGCCATATAGAGATAATCGACTTTGTGTGGGGGACTTACACAATCTTGCGGATAAAAGAGTGGGCGGCTCTGTATTTCGTTTCCACACCAGAAAGAAATTTGTATCCCTAGAATCGTGTCCAAATTTCACAAATTTTTCACAATTTTACAATTTTATGCGAACAAATCTTCAAATTTCATTGACTGTAGCCAAGATCCGACGCGAAGTACCGGAAACTTTGTGAAATTTATGCAGGAGGACCTTCAAAGGCTTGAATTACTGCTCGATTTCTTGTATTAGCAGCATTTGACGCGGAGCGTCGACGATTTCTAAAATTTGTGCCTGAAAATAGGAAAAATCTATGCTAAAAATGCTGTCTGTTCTTCAAGTAGCTTCAACGCCTATTCCTTGAGCAAAAGTATAGCTTTCAGGCCGCCAAGTTAGTGAAAAATATTATCGATCCGGCGCGATGCTCCGGAAAAATCTGAGAAACAATGATCACCGACGACCAAAAATCATTGCGAGTTACTTATCCATTTTTGATCTCGCCAACTATGTTAGGTCAATAAAGGGTTCTTCCCTCAAAAATAAGAACAACTATAGGTCACTTTGCAGCCTCCGTCGTAAATGGGCGGCGACCATATGAGCGCCACGTGAATCACTTGACTCGGACACGTGATTCACGTAACTGTGGCTACGTCATGATGATTTCCGTAATTGTGAACATCACATGATTCATGTGATTCCGACACGTCACATACGTTACTGCGAAATTGCGCCTGAGTCATGCGATTCACGTGATTACATCACGTCACGTGGTTGCGATTACATCACGTGATTTAGTTGATTGTAACAACGTCAGTCACGTGATCGTGACATGAACGGACTAGATTTTGTCCGAGGATGCAATATCAACACATTTTAATAAATGCAAGGCGCTTACCGGTCACTTTGCAGCCCCCGTCGTAAACTGGCGGCGACCACGTGAGCGTCACGTGATTACGACCGATCGACTCGGCGTGCGGTAGTCCGGGCGGTCCGGGAACGGCGTATTTGGGTCGGAGCCGTATCGGACCCGAACTCGGACTCGGTTTGCCGTGTCCGGCGACGTTTCTGGCTATGACCCGGAATTCGTATTCGCCCTTGTCGCGTAAACTGTCTACGGTGTAACGCGTGTCCTGGCAAGCGATCGGATTGGCTAATTTCCATTCGTGTTGAGTCGGATCCTTGTATTCGACGTAATAACCCGTGATATGGCTGCCCCCATCGTTCAGAGGAGCGTCCCACGTTAAAGTGATCCACGTTGAATCCATATCGACTGGGTCGGGAGAACTGGGCGGTCCGGGAACGCCTGAGCAAAAAAAGATTAATAAAAATGTTTAGAAAATATATCTGATAAATTTGAGGAAATCGAGAAATTCGAAGAATTGAAAGTCGTGTTACAGAGAAACCGCAAGACATATTTTGGTTTTCAGACAGAACTTCTCGCCATACAAG